>QJPP01003109.1:0-77183 GCA_003996215.1 Jaltomata sinuosa | reverse complement strand
AGTAGTCCCCAACAGATCTCCAAGCATGAATCACAGTGATCTAATGGCGATGGCCCACGCTAGGATCTGCACCCAAAGAAGCAGGGGGGTAGGGTGAGCACTAAATGCGAAGCATAAGGTACCCAGTAGGTATCATAGGCCGACTGGGCACATATAAGATAAAAGCGTAGTAACAGACAGAATAGAAGCAAGCAGTCACAGAAATCAACGAAAGGTACACAGGAACTAGCCCAGAGGGAAATCAACAGAACCACATGTAAGGCTAGTAAGCAGAATATACACACCATAGGCACAGGTGAAAGTAAGAAATAACGCACCTGGGGTCCTTGCAATAACAGTGTATATAAATAAGTTTACGAAATGGACGGTATACCGGTAACCTCAAGTGTAAGAAGAAGAGAGAAAGAGTAATAATAGGCATGCTCAGAGACATGAATCAAACTCAACTAATCACACCAATCTCATACTTATCCATAATAGAGAACAATTCTATAAGTAAAAAGCAAAAGTCTATCTACAGTCCCTCGGCCGCCCATACAACCGAGGAACACAAACAAGTGAAAACAAACCCTCCGGCATCCCATACAACCGGAGCGTACAATCAGCAAACAGCAAACAAGGGTGGAACCTCGAACCATGAATGATATGATGCATGAAGATCGTCAAGTGCCCATAGTATCTCTGTATGTACCTCCTCCGGCGCCGATCCGGCCCAGCAGGTTAGGTTTCGCATGGAAGGACTCTGCCCGTATACCTCTACTCCACCGTATACCCCTCCACAAGCACACGCAGCTCGTAGCCCCTGGCCCGGATGGCAAGGTCCATGGAGGTCCCAGACCCCATACTAAAACTCAGTATCAGAACATGTATCAAGATAGAGACCTAGTCTCGATATCAAGATAGAGACCAGTCTCGAATATGCATGCCCAGACCCTGTCCAGGACTAAAAATAGTAGGAAAATATCTAAAAAACCCCTCCAAGGGTGCCCGGGCGTAGCCGGGTCTAAACAGTAAAAAGTCATCTCAGGTGCTCGGTCCGACCGAGGCTAAAAATTATCTCAAGTAACAAGAAAACTCAACTAGCACCCCGGCCCTGCCGAGTCTAGCGATAATCATAAAACTGATGATTTTAAACATAATTTTACTTTCTTGCCCAAAAATCTCCACAAGTGAAATCAACCATTTCCAAATCATTTCCATCAAAAACGGCCCCCGGGCCATGCAAGGTTTAGAAAACAGTGCCAGTAGGCCCGAAGCCAAAACCACAGTAAAACACGGATAAAACCTCTTTATATGCATGGAAATGGTATGATCACACACAATAGCTGCCCCGCAGCTCACAATCAACCTATCGACCCTGCACAGGCCCACAGCTACTCAGCAAGCATAACCAGCCTAGAAGGGTATTTCTATGCCCGGGACTCGCGGACATTCCCAAATTCCCACCTTCTATGTTCCAGAGTCAATAAGGCCTCACAGGACTACAAGGGTAAATAAAATATACCGGCAAATACTACAAACAACGGAGGAACAAAAGTAGGCGGTTATGAATAAAGCGGTCGAGGTCTGTGGTACCAACCTAATAAACCGACCCAAGGATGCCCATTAATACAATTTTATTTTATATATGCGGAGTCTAGGGAAATTAAACCGTAACCTACCTGTCGTCCGACGACAAGCTGCTGGAACAACGATGTCCAAGCTCGAACCACTTCGAGAAAATCCAAAACTAAATCGGAATCGGATTCGGATTTGGGACGGAATAACTTGACGTAGATAATTGATTTTCTTTCTCTTTGAGATCAAATATTGTGTCAAAATAACTTTTCTCCACAAAAAGTTTATCTCCAACGTTATGTCAATATATGCACGGTATGAATCCTATGATTGTTGAAGTAAAATAGTTGCATTCATTTGCTGAAGCTGTGCAATATATAGAAATAGGTGCAACATATATACTTTATCTTAACAGCATATATACATTTGGGCCATTTACTTTATCTTAACAACATATATACATTTGGCACATAGTGGAACGCATGGTGGCAGTATGCACCATGGTGGGCACTTCCCACAACTCCACGTGGAGTTTGGTGCCAACTCAAATTGTTCTATCCCGTTATATAAATATTCGGGTATTGCATAAATTCGTGGTAAAATAAATATAATATTTTAAATATACCATAATTTATAGAAAATTATTTCAAACAAAACCTACTATATTATAATAATAATTTTCAACATAAATAATTTTACTATCTCCGTTAAAATATTACGGAGTATAAAAACTTTATAAAATAAATACGTATACACTTATATCGTATCAAATATATTTTCCATAAACCTTTAAAATATTTGAAAAGGCAATAATAATATAATTTTTACCAAATTCAATTTCTAAATAAATATTTCAATTACACGCACGATACTTATAAAGTTCTTAAGTTTAGGCTCGTAATTCGCCTACGCACGATTTCGATACTCAAGAATTCTCTCGGGATCCTCCCTTATTTTTTATAACTGTTTCGGAACAGAAATGGCATTTTAAAACGTGAAGTCGAGGCTTAAATCGAGTTTACCCCGACCCGGTTCGCGACCCGGTTCGCAACCCGTTTTCTGCCAGACAGTCCGCGGTAAAACAGTCATAACTCTTTACTCCGAGATCAGTTGGACGTGAGGTTTTGTGCGTTGGAAACTAGACTCGTAGACCTTCGATTTGGTATTTCGGGGGACTTCTAACTCTTTATATATTGAGAGAAAAGCCCCGAGACATTTGACCCAAAGTTCAGAAAATTTGTTAAAGGTCTTACGATATCTTTTGTCGATTTGCTTGACTTCTAACTTAAACGTGGAAATGACCGGAAGGGTCATTACACCATAACCCAAAACCGGAAATAAAAAACACAAAAGTGTTCTTTACTGTCACCCCCAAAGCTACCCTCTTGACATAACATGGGATACAAAGCACAAGTGCTCTAGATTAACCCTTGGTCATAGCATAACTCCGGTATATCAATTTAACATAGTGGAAGCATAATAAGAGAGTTTGGAAACATAAGCTTATATATAGTCAAGTCAAATGGGAAGTACAATCCAGAGAAGAGATTCGAACATTGTCTATGTCTGAAAAGCCTCTAAACCAACATATAGAGTCGATGGGACAAGACCCCAACTAACTCAATAATCTGAATGAAAGATAGACAATATTACTAGAATGGAAACTGGCCCTCGAACTATGAGAAATCACCAATACTAACTGGATATCCGACTTCATCTAGCCACGAGCCTGATGGGAGACACCTGAATCTGCATCATCAAGAGGATGCAACTCAAAATATGCATCATTACTATAGGATGTATCGAGTATATAAGATATACATAATCATGAGTCCAGCGTCATGCACCCACACTGAAAAAGGTTGTCCTAACTGGCCAAGGTTAGAACCATGTTCATAAGGATCCTTTTATAAGCCACGGAGGGCAACCTACGGTGGCAACATAGTTTTGGACTTGGGTTATCTAGAACCTTCATCGCTCGGTGCTAAATACTACTCCCAAAACATATAACATAAGGCTCATATAAATGTGACATATCTAGATGTCAAGCTTGTTCATAAACATGTTCATAACTCGGATCTTCATACTACCCACGAATCTTGGTTTAGAAAATGATTCATGATAATTGATGGCACATCGGGTGTATTGCATTACATAATATTTCATAACTTAAAAACTTGCATGGCACTAGTTCAATTTCATAATACCTACACTTTCATAAACACATAGGAACTAGGCATGCACTTGCTTGAAATTCATGAAACAATATGCTATCAAATACCCAATTTACTTGAATCAATTTATACATATAGAATTTGCCATAATTAGCCTTCAATTTGAAATAGGAGTTCATATGTAAGAACCCATGATGTTGGAGCAGACTGAGCCCTACTACCTCCCTGTCCCTTCTTAGCCAAAGGGCAATCTCTAATCATGTGTTCAGCCTGTCCATACCCAAAGCATGCTCCCGTGCCTAAATCACACTCTCCTGGGTGATTCTTCCCACACTTTGTGCAAATAGGATGGGGGGAATCCTTTAACAACACTCCCCTGAGACTAAAAATAAGAACTAGATACTCTACTAGTCTGATTATGACGAGGCCTAGGGGCATGGGTAGGAGCACTAGTAGAAGAATGAATGGGTCCTGATGACTTTTTCTGAAATGAGAAGCGATGTCTGCCACCAGACCTCTGATGGACAAAACCTGAACCCTAATATCTAACTCTATTGTTCTCTCTATCCATCTCCCTAAGCTTGTCCACCTCGATCTGGTGAGCATGAGTCATAAGTCTGGAGATACTCATGTCACTCAATAACATAGCAGATCTACACTCTTTTTTCACCAAGTCTGAAACTTCATAGATATACTTGCTCATCTGATCATGTGGGCCAGCCACCATAGTAGGAGCATATCTGGAGAGCTAAGTGAACCTCAAACTTTACTCCTGGACTATCATGGATCCCTGTCTCAAGTTAACAAACTCCTCTACCTTCGCTTGCCTCAACTCCCTCGGAAAGAACCAGTCGAGGAAAGCCCTTTCGAAACACTCCCAAGTCATAGGGACCTTGTCCCTAGCCCTAGCTTCCTTCCATTTCTTGAACAAGATATGAGCTACATCCTTGAGTTCATAGAATGCTAACTCAACGGTATCAACCCCAGCCACTTAAATAACATCAAAGATTTTCTTTACCTTGTCCAAAAGGTTGAGCGGATCTTCCCCAACCTTTGAACCCCAGAATTCTGGTGGGTTCATATGGATAAAATCACGAACTCAGGCTGCTACCCCACCTTGAGGGTGGACGGGGATAGGAGCTGGCTAGTTGGCCTGGGCGGCCAAGGTCTCGGCTAGCATATGGATGGCATTTCTGAATTCCTCATTGGTGACCTCGAGGGCCAAAACTGGAAGAGCAGCATTTTGAGTGGCTCGGTGAGGCATAGCACTTCGAGGCATGATCTGAAACATACAAGAAGAGTATTAGAGGGGTATTAGAGTTAAACTCTAATGCACAATGTGATCATGAAATAAGTGAGGTTTTTCTAAGATATCTCATAGCTTCCCTCTCATAAGTGTGGCACACTTCACACACATGAAAGAGACTCTACTCGATTTGGCTTTCAGACATCCTAGGACTCTTGAACTTGAGGCTTTGATACCAAGTTTGTCACGCCCCGAAGCTACCCCTTGGATGTAACACGAGATCCAAAGCACAAGTGTTCTAGATTAACCCTTGGTCATAGCATAACTCAGGTATATTAATTTAACATAGCAGAAGTATAATAATTGAAGTTATTGAAGTTAACCCACTTGAAATTGAAAAAATTAGGAGACTCGGACTTGGAGCTTGAGACCTTGAGCTTGAGAGAGTTCTTTTACTTTTTGGAAGATGAATGAGGTAATGAGAAGGGACTTAGGCTAATAGGTGTAGAAACCCTACTAAAAATGATCAATACTCTTAGGAGTTAAAAGAGTGGGTAATGACTAAAATACCCCTAGGAAATAATTAGGAAAAAGCTAGAAAAAGTCCACTTCAGGGACCACGAGTTGATTCTACGATCCATCATTCCAAAGGGATGGGCCGTCAACGTGATCCGTGGTTTCCACTGTCACTTACTGGGGGTCTATTGGAAATGCATTCCAAGAGTCACACTATGGTCCGTGCTTCCGAATGAAGGATGAGCCTGTCGACTCGTTGTTTGCCTTGAATGATTTGGGGCTCTCTGATCTTCAAGGATATTGGATGAGACGACGACCCATCGTCCAGAAGGATGGGTCATCCTATGACTCATCTTTTCTGGGACCTTCATGGGGGTCATCTAGAACTTGGACTATGAGTCAACAGGACAGGTCGTGGTTTCAAACTATGAGCCATGAAGTGACTCATAGACTAGGAAGGAAACACTGCCAAGGACAGATCGCGGGTCAGACCATGGGCTGTGGTTCAAGACTACTGTCCATCTTATGATCCGTGATTCCTTGGAAGATTACAACTCTTCAAGAAAACAAGTTTAAAAGTTGAATCAGGTTCTGGGGTCTTACAATATCTCCCCCTTGGAATCATTCGTCCTCGAATAAAGACTAAGCAAGGGAAAACTGAAGAGAAAATAACCCAAACAGCAATAAAACATTGAAAACAAGGAATAAACATGAAAACTGAACTTTTCAACTTAAAACATGATTGAATCAACTTCAAAAACATGAATGCATGCTAGAATCATGAGAGCAACTGATGGAATAGGATTGGAGGAACATACTAAGGAGGCAACTATTACCTCAAGATGGAACGGAATCGAAAAGAAAGAGATGAGGGTACTTGGCTTTCATAGATGATTCTGCTTCCCAAATAGCATCTTCAACAAGCTAATTTCTCCAAAGAACTTTTATCGAAGCGACTTCTTTGTTTCTCAACCTCCGAATCTGATGATCAAAGGATCTCCACAGGAACTTCCTCATAAGTGAGACTATCATTCACACCTACATCTTCTAAAGGAACAATCAAGGTCAGATCACCAACACACTTCTTCAATAAGTAAACATGGAAAACCGGGTGAACCGCTTCTAACTCTGTTGGCAAATCCAACTCATAAGCAGTGCTACCAACTCTCCTAAGAATCTGATAAATACCTACAAAGTGGGGACTAAGATTCCCCTTCTTGCCGAACCTCATCACACCTTTCATGGGGGACACCTTCAGAAAAACCCAATCATCGACTTCAAATTCCAACTCCTTTCTCCTCACATCTGCATACGATTTCTGTCAACTCTGAGCAGTCTTCAACCTTTCCCTAATGATATGAACTTTCTCCATAGTCTCATGAACCGAATTGGGACCAATCAAAGCTACCTTACCTACCTCAAACCAACCAAGAGGAGATCTACACCTCCGGCCATAAAGTGCCTCATAAGGAGCCATCTAGAAGCTAGAGTGAAAGTTGTTGTTGTAGGCAAACTCGACAAACCTCTAGTAGTAACCAGCCATACCCATAAAGCTTCTAATATCAGATAGGGAAGTGGGTCTAGGCCATTTCTTTACTGCCTTAATCTTTTGAGAATTAACTTGAATACCATCCCTAGTTACAATTGCACCCAGAAAAGCAACAGACTGCATGAAAAACTCACACTTGCTAAACTTAGTAAATAATTGTCGGTCCTTGAGAGTTTGCAACACAACTCTCAAATGGTCTGCATTTTCCTCCTCACTTCGAGAGTAGATAAGTATATCATCAATGAAAACAATCACAAACATATCCAAATACTACTTGAACACACGGTTCATCAAATCTATAAAAGCAGCAGGAACATTCGTTAGACCAAAAGACATAACAACAAATTCATAATGACCATATCGAGTCCTGAAGGCTATCTTCGGAATTTCACACTCTCGAATACGAAGGTGATGATAACCGTATCTAAGGTCAATTTTAGAGAAGAAACTAGCACCGTGAAGTTGATCGAACAAGTCTTCAATCCTAGGGATAGGATACTTATTCTTAATTATGACCTTGTTTAATTGACGGTAGGCAATACACATTCTAAGAGCACCATCTTTCTTCCGAACAAACAAAATCAGTGCACCCCATGGAGAAATGCTAGGCCTGATGAAACCCTTATCAAGAAGATCCTTCAACTGATCCTTTAATTCCTTAAATTCTGTGGGAGCCATTCTATAGGGAGGGATAGAGATAGGATTCATATCTGGAAGAAGATCTATCCAAAAGTCGATTTCCCTCTCGGGAAGGACTCCGGGCAAATCCTTGGGAAACACTTCTGGGAACTCATTCACAACAGGAACAAACTAAAGGGATGGGGTTTTGGACTCCGTGTCCACAACCCAAACTATATGATAAACATAACCCTTAGAAATCGTCTTCCTAGACTTAAGATAAGATATGAAATGACCTTTCGAGGATGGAGGACTACCTTGCCATTCTAAGACAGGTTCATTTGGAAACTTGAAACAGATAACCTGAGTCGACAATCAACTGAAGCATAACAAGCATACAACCAATCCATACCAAGAATAATATCAAAATTAGTCATATCCAACTCTACTAAATCCACCGAAGTGACTCTGTGAAGGATTGAGATAGGTAAATTTCGGTAGATTATTTTGGCTAGGACTGACTCACCAACAGGAGTAGAAACACAAAAGGGTTCTCAAAGCAATTCAGGACAAATTTTGAATTTGCATTCTATATAAGGGGTCACAAAATATAAGGAGGCACCGGGGTCCAACAAAGCATACACATCAAGAGAGAAGACTTTCAACATACCAGTGACAACATTCGGTGAACTCTTTTGGTCCTAATGAGAGGACATAGCATAAAGACGGTTCTGGCACTAACCACCAGAACTAGAAGCAATGCCATGCTGGGCTGGTCGACCTCTTAAGGCTGTTGGAGCAGACTGAGCCCTACTACCTCCCTGTACCTTATTATCCAAAGGGCAATCTCTAATCATGTGTCAGCCTGTCCATACTCAAAGCATGCTCCCGTGCCAAAATGACACTCTCTTGGGTGATTCTTCCCACACTTTATGCAAATAGGATGGGAGGATCCTTTAGCAACACTCCCCTGAGACTATGAATAAGAACTAGATCCTCTACCAGTCTGATTATGATGAGGCCTCGGGGCCTGGGTAGGATCACTAGCAGAAGAATGAATGTGTCCTGATGACTTCTTTTGAAATGAGGAGCGATGTCCGCCACCAGACCTCTGATGGCCAAACCCTGAACCCTCAAATCTAACTCTCTTGTTCTCTCTAGCCATCTCCCTAAGCTTGTCCACCTCGATCTAGTGAGCATGAGTCAAAAGTTTGGAGATACTCATGTCACTCAACAACATAGCAGATCTACACTCCTTTTTCACCAAGTCTGAGACTCCATAGATATACTTGCTCATCTAATCATGTGGGTGAGCCACCATAGTAGGAGCATATCTGGAGGGCTGAGTGAACCTCAAACTGTACTCCTAGACTATTATGTATCCTTGTCTCAAGTTCACAAACTCCTTGAACTTTGCTTGCCTCAACTCCCTCGGAAAGAACTGGTCGAGGAAAGCCCTTTCGAAATACTCCCAAGTCATAGGGACCTTGTCCCTAGACCTAGCTTCCTTTTATTGCTTTAACAATATATGAGCTATATCCTTGAGTTGATAGAATGCTAACTCAACGCTATCAACCCAAGCCACTTGTATAACATCAAAGATTTTCTTTACCTCGTCCAAAAGGTTGAGCGGATCTTTCCCAACCTTTACACCCCAAAATTTTAGTGGGTTCATATGGATAAAGTCACGAACTCAGGCTGCTACCCCAGCTTGAGGGTGGATGGGGATAGGAGCTGGCTGGTTGGCCTGGGCAACCAATGTCTGGGCTAGCATATGGATGGAATTTCTGAATTCCTCATTCGTGACCTGAAGGGCCAAAATTAGAGGAGCAACATTTCGAGCAGCTCGGTGAGGCATAGCACGTCGAGGCATGATCTGAAACATACAAGGAGAGGATTAGAGGGGTATTAGAATTAAACTCTAATGCACAATGTGATCATGAAATAAGTGAGGTTTTTCTAAGATACCTCATAGCTTCCCTATCATAAGTATGGCGCACTTCACACACATAAAAGAGACTCTACTCGATTCGGCTTTCAGACATCCTAGGACTCTTGAACTTGAGGCTCGGATACCAAGTTTGTCATGCCCCGAAGCTACCCCTTGGGCGTAACACGAGATCCAAAGAAAGAGTGCTCTAGATTAACCCTTGGTCATAGCATAACTCAGGTATATCAATTTAACATAGCGGAAGCATAATAAGTGAGTTTGGAAACATAAGCATATAAATAGTCAAGTCAAATGGGAAGTACAATCCAAAGAGGAGACTCGAACACTGTCTATATCTGAAAAGCCTCTAAACAGACATATAGAGTCGATAGGACAAGGCCCCAACTGACTCAATAATCTAAAGAAAAGATAGACAACATGAATAGAATGGAAACCGGCCCTCGAACCATGAGGACTCACCAATGCTGACTGGATATCTGACTTCATCTAGCCACGAGCCTGATGGGTGAGACCTGAATCTGCATCATCAAGAGGATGCAGCGCAAAATATACGTTAGTACTATAGGATGTACCGAGTATATGAGATATGCATGATTATGATAAAAACATACTTAAAAAATGCTTAAGGTGAACTTATTCATAAACAAATAGCATAAGAGAATTATGAAGATATAAAACATAAAACATGAAGCAAGATTAAAGTTTGAAGTATGACATCATATATAACTTCATAGCTTGAAAATAATCATGTGGGAGTGTCTACTATCCGACATTAAATCATGATGAGCTACATGGAGTCTATTTGCATAAACCTACATTGAAAAAGGTTATCCTAACCGGCCAAGGTTAGAACCATGTTCATAAGGATCCTTTCATAAGCCACAGAGGGCAACATAATTTTGGACTTGGGTTATCTAGAACCCTCATCGCTCAGTGCTAAATACTACTCCCAAAACATATAACATAAGGCTCACATACATGTGACATATCTAGATGTCAAGCTTTTTCATAAACATGTTCATAACCCGGATCTTCATACTACTCACGAATCTTGGTTTAGAAAATGATTCATAAGCATTGATGGCACATCGGGTGTCTTGCATTGCATAATAGTTCATAACTTGAAAACTTTCATGGCACTAGTTCAATTTCATAATACCTATAATTTCATAAAAACATAGGAACTAGGCATGCACTTGCTTGAAATTCATGAAAAACATGCTATCAAATACCCAATTTACTTGAATCAATTTATGCATGTAGAATTTGCCATAATTAGCCTTCAATTTGAAATAGGAGTTCATATGTAAGAACCCATGAAAAATTATGCAATTTAGTTGTAATTTCATAATAAAATCATGATAAGACAATTTATAGCAATACCCATAAAAATTGTGTAAAAACCCTAATTTAAAAGTTCATAAAATCAAAATAAAAAATTAGGGTTTTGGGAACAAGGATGAAAGGAACCCATTGTTGAATACCCACATACCTTGATTGAAGTTAACCCACTTAAAATTGAAAAGATTAGGAGACTTGGACTTCGAGCTTGAGACCTTGAGCTTGAGAGAGTTCTTTTTCTTTTTGGAAGATGAATGAGGTAATGAGAAGGGACTTAGGCTAATAGGTGTAGAAACCATACTAAAAATGGTCCAAATGACCTCACTTGGGAGTTAAAAGAGTGGGTAATGACTAAAATACCCTTGGGAAATAATTAGGAAAAAGATGGAAAAAGTCGACTTCAGGGACCACGAGTCGATTCTATGGTCCATCATCCAAAGGGACGGACTGGAAACGTGATCCGTGGTTTCCACTGTCACATACTGGGGGTCTACTGGAAATGCATTCCATGAGTCACACTACGGTCCGTGCTTACGAATGATGGACCAGCCTGTCGACTCGTTGTTTGCCTTGAGGGATTTGGGGCTCTCTGATTTTCAAGGATGTCGGATGAGACGACGACCCATCATCCAGAAGGATGGGTCGTCCTATGAATCATATTTTTAGGGACCTTCATGGGGGTCCTCCGGAACTTGGACTACAAGTCAACAGGATGGGTCATGGTTTCAAACCATGAGTCGTGAAGTGACTCATAGACTGGGAAGGCAACACTGCCAAGGACAGATCAAAGGTTAGACCACAGGCCGTGGTCCAAGACTACGGTCCATCTTATGATCCGTGATTCCTGGGAATATTACAAGTCTTCAAGAAAATAAGTTTAAAAGCTGAATAAGGTTTCGAGGTGCTACACTTACCATCCCGGGAGCACATGCTCAAAATTTAAGCGAAAAAGGACGTGAATGGGGCTCCAAAACAGCCCGCTCAAGTCAAGAATTAAAGAAGGAATTTTAAGAATGAACAATCAGAAATTGAGCAAGAAAGCTTACCATAAAACGAGGAATCTCACCCGAACAATGAGTCTCACGAACCCACGATCATGCACTCACAAAAAGGGCAGAATCTACAAAAGTTTCCAAGCTTTAGAGACTCCCAACAATGGTGGTTTCTTTAGAAAACAAGAGAAGAACAAGTTGGGGAAGAAGACATACCAATTATCGAGGGAGCGCGGATTTTTGATGAGCAAAAGATTCCCCAAGTTCAAGAATTAATTTGGAGCAATTTGGTAGAGAGAATTTTTAGTTTGGAGTTGGGAGGAAACAAGAATTTGAGATGAAAACTCGAAGGAGGAAAGATTTATAGGGGCTGGATTCAGGTCAGCACCGTTGGCGCTGCTCGGGCATCGTTGGCGCTGAAGGAAATCACAGGTCAGCGTTATTGGCGCTGCCCGTGCACCGTTGGCGTAGAATAAATTCTGCTGCAGAAAACCAGCAACAGCCAAAACATCTCTGGGGTGTTCCGGGCACAATCGGAACCCGATACTCACAAACCAAATATGTTGTTAGAGTGGAAA
Source organism: Jaltomata sinuosa (assembly GCA_003996215.1). Taxonomy (NCBI): domain Eukaryota; kingdom Viridiplantae; phylum Streptophyta; class Magnoliopsida; order Solanales; family Solanaceae; genus Jaltomata; species Jaltomata sinuosa. Next base: position 64,661 of record QJPP01003109.1, on the reverse strand, counting down.
CAACGTTCCAGACTCAATGGAATCAATGAAACTTCCATACAAGGTCATTTCGGAAGAATGTTGACCCAAGTCAATACTAGCTAACGCCTACCAAACATCCGAAATGAGCCCGGATCACCCGAGACCTGAACTAATCAACTACCTAACACAAACTCGGCATTTCAGAGCTAATAGTGCTAACGAAATTTCAATCTGAGGACGTTTTCTCTGAATGTTGACTAAAGTCAACCAAATAAGCCCAACTTGCCTGAAAACACAAAACGAGAGAGAATTCCAAGTCGAAAAGCTCTCAGATCCTGACCAAAGGTCCCTCTAGACCAAAATCCATGCTCCAGAGCTGACGAAATTATCGAAATTTGATTCCAAGCATGTTCACCAAGAATGTTGACTGAAGTCAACAATTTCAAAAGCTTTAAGCTCTAAAACAAGGAACGACCAAAAAGACCAAACCAACGGCCCGGGCACTGAACTACTAGTCCCAACAAGCCATAAATGACTTGGGGCCGCTAGAGGCAAGCTATAAAGGTACAAGAAAGGTAAAAATGCATAAATAACCAGAAGGATCATTACACCTTATCTCATAACATTATTGCTGCATTTAATTTCAATCTCATAAGTAGGCCCCGAGGTTCATTTTTGGACTTAAAAGTTCATATAGCAATATGGGTGTCATTCTTCTTGTCTTGACACCTAGATTATGTTCATGATAGCATGGCAGCAGTCAGAGGCTTCTCGGGGGAGATAAGCTCTAGTCTTGTGGGCTTGTTCATCTTTGAGATAGGTTACGACTTACCTACTTTTAGACTTAGCTCTTATAAGGTATTTGTATGGTAAATTGCTAATTTGTGGGTGGGTTATTGTGGTTTGAATACATCGATTTAGGTATTTAATTCTTGTACCTTATTTAGAGGCCTTAGAATACGATATCGATTGGGAATCCTTAGGTTAGGTTGTAGCTCATTCCTTAAGACTGGGCATAGTTTTTAGGGTATTTGTGGGTGGTGACTAGATTAGGAAGCCTTAGTATAGGATTAGGAGAGGACTTCGCACTAGAGTAGTCTGTTTCTATTATTTTATATTTACTTTTACCGCCCTTTCCTCATTTTACTTTCCAATTTGGTATGTTGTATAATATGGGCCCAAGGTTATGGATGCGGGACAACAGGTCAGTATGAATTCTCCCTTTCTCCTTAAATCATGGTTTGTGGTTTGTCTTAGTGTAACTTCAGTTCATGGTTTTATTTAGTGTAGTCTCGGCTTGTTTCTTGCCTTAGCTTAAGTTTGGGGTTAGTTGACTGCTTTAGGTTGAGTTTCTCTTAGGTTTGGGAGTTAGTGTAGTGTTTTTACGATAGCACCTACCTTAAGCTAGTTTCGTTGCTTTAGTGCGTAGACATTGGTTGTCCTTTGTGTGATATGATTTGGCTTAGTTGTGCTCTTTGGTTGTCTATTCATATTTTAGCATAAATATCGTTGACTTGATTTTTGAAGTAATGTTTTCAGTCAAAAAGAGAATTTATGGATATGTTAAATGATTTTTCTCTTCCTTAAAAAGGAATTTGGCCTATTTTTAGAAAGACTAATTTCTAATCTTGCATGTTCGAGGAGCCTCGTGTTCCAGACAGTTTTACTGACTATTTAAAACTTGCATGTTCGAGAGACCTGTGTTGCAGATGGTTTTACTACCTATTTAAACTTGCATACTTGAGGAGACACGTGTTCCGAGTGGTTTTACTAGCACTCATGATTGGATTACTCTATTACTCGTGCGCTATTATTCGTCCGATGATGATTCCGAGCTTGCATCACATTAGCCACATGTTGCATCGCACCATGTCATATTGCATATCATGGCACATTTTTGTATCCCTTCTTTTTTTCCATCAGGTTGATTGCTAGTTAGTATTGCATGTTGCTTGAATCCTTTGGGCTTATGGGGGTCCAGTTGGATTTTCTTTGGTTGTTTCTTGTACCTTCTGGGCCTTAGGGGGGTCCAGTTAGGTTTACTTATTGCCATTCGTATCTCTTGAGGTATGTATCTTATGTCTTCTCTATGTTATTTAGTTTGATAGTTGCTTTACATTTCTTGTTGAGTTATCCTCGTGTCTTGACATAAATTGTCTAGCTTTGGCCGGTTAACCTATTTCTGACCCTTCTTTTCTTAACTTTAGTATATTTGCATTTATTTATACCTATATCTTATTTGAGCTCAGTTGGCTTGTGATGCCTAATGGGTACCGCGTGATTTTTGGTACTCATGTTAAACTTCTGCATCTTCTTTTGATGCAGATATTAGTGCGAATTATCGCCGTTGATGTTATTCTCGAGCGATGTTGCTGATTGAAGGTACAGGGTGGGCTCTTAACGACCGAAGTTGATCCATCTCCTTCTACTTTTTGATTAGTCTTCTGTTGTACTTTTGGAGACTATTTTGTATTTATTAGGCCTATCTAGTACATCTATGTTGTAGCAGCTCTTGTACGACTGATACCAGGTCTTGGGGAAAATCTTGTATTTTTTGTTCTCTACCCTCCCAATCTATTTACTCTTGTTCAGTTATCTTCTGCTTTTGTTTCATTCTTGGGTTAGCTCGTTACATGCAATTTTAGGATAAGGGTTTGGCTTACCTACTAGTAGGTTATAGTAGGTGTCATCACGACTAGAGAAATCAGGTTGTGACATTGATGATGCTCAAAAGCACTCTCCCGGGGAAGGTGGTAGTGATTGTAAAGCAAAACAATAACTAACCCAATGGGATGTCGAGGTCGAATCCATGGAGAACAATGTAAAGGCGATTGAGATAATAAAGAATTAAAGTAACTTATTGAAGTTCAAGGAGCAAAAAGAAGTAAAAATGGTTGGGGGTTTTGTTGTTTAAAATCACGAACGCGATTGCAAGTGAAAGGTTGACCAACCTTGCAATGCAAGGAAAGAAACAGAGATTTGGGAATGAGAGTTACTTCAAATCCGTACAAACCATCACAAATTAATCAACTACTTACTAGTTTAACACCTCGATCCTTTATCTCACCAAAATTCACCATAGGCTTGGTTACTTCGATTTTCATCCATTCAACCATGCCCAATTTTAAAAAACTGGTTAAATTGAGATTTGAGTGTCTCCACTCTCAAAATTGCCTCATTTATGAAATCCTCACTTTCGAATGAACTAGAGTCTTTCAAAATGAAACGTTGAACTTTGCTTTGCAACTCTAGTATCATTCTTTTGATCTTGGCATCTTGAACTATGTGTGGGATGGTTGGTTTTCACAACACCACTAATTTATGAGAATCCAATGTGTCCTTCAATGAGAAATAACTCAAAACTACTATCCATGACCATGCATGTTTCAATGTGAGCATTCAATTCAGTTTGCAATTTTTGGGTAGTAAGTTCAAGTAACTCCTTATTTTGACTTCTCTTAGCATGCCTTTTGAGAAATTTCTCGAACATTGGCAGAATGTTTTCACGTTGTGCCCCATAGGCTTTATGTTAGTGGGATTGATTCAACAACCATTCTTGGCTCACAATTTTATCATGTGCAAAGATATGAGTCCTATCAAGATCACAAGCACCACTAGCGCCATTGTTAGCATAAATAGGGGACGGGGCATGAAGATTAGGACAATCACTCCAATGACCATCTTGACCACCACATAGATAGAAATTATAACTATCATAGGATCTAGAAGGTGAATACCTCTCTCTCCTAGGGCCAATTTGACTCACCAAAAGTGGGTCCTCTACAATATGGACATAGGCTATCAAAATAAGGGTTGCAACTACCAAATCCATAAGCCTTTCTAACATAGAAAAATGCCATAGAATCAGCCAATCAACAAAAATAAAGAATAACTAAAACAAAAAAAAAATCACAAATTTGAACTAAAGTAAGTAAACTCAAATTCTAAGCTAACTCAATACGCCAAATTTTTCACCGGCAACGATGCCATTTTTTATGATGCTCAAAAGCACTCTTTCAAAAGAGGTAGTAGCAATCGTAAAGCAAAATAATAAGTAACCCAATGAGATATCGGATTCGAATCCACAGAGAACAATGTAAAAGAGATTGAGATAATAAAGAATTAAAGTAACTTATTGAATTTCAAGGAGCAAAAAGAAGTAAAAATGATTGGGTGTTTTTAAAAACACGAATGCAATTGCAAGTGAAAGGTTGACCAACCTTTGCAGTGCAAGGAAAGCAAGAGAGATTTGGGAATCGGAGTTACTTCAAATCCATATGATCTATGAAAAATTAATCAACTACTTACTAGTTTAATCATGGGTCAATTAAAAAATGCCTTGGAATCTCAATTATCAATCAATATCTCTTGATGATTGGAAAATATTTCTCAACTAGTTCTCTCAAATCTAGCTAAGTGTCAACAAAGCTATTCCAGTTATGGCAATACTCCAATCAACTATTTCTACCTCAATTCCATAAATGAGGTTTAGAGACTCAAGGTAGTGTTAATTAACCTTTGCACATCTTTGATTCACTCTTTCAAGCCAAATCAAAGTAAAAGAGGCAAGTCCAAGGGTTGATCACTCCCTTTAGAATCTATTTAAGCACAAGATTAGATAATCAAAGATCCAACTCATAAACTAGAAAATATTTAATAAATTATAAAAGTAGAAAATAAGAATTCAAACCCAAATAATATTTATCTCTAACACTTTCCAAATATCAAATTAACCAATATACCTATAATTTTAACAATACAAAGCAAGAGGTAAAGAAAAGAACTAAAGATTTTACAATAAAAACTTCCAATCTTCACTCCAATGGTGTTGGATGATAAGTTGCTCTCCAAGCTTGCCAAAGGTGGTCTCCCAAAATGTGTATTCTAAATTATATGAATTGATGTCTTTCCAAAATGGTTGGGAGGTGTTTTATTTGGATTGGAGTTTCTAAAAGTATGAAATGACCATGTTGGGCCTGACTGGAACCCGTCAGATGCACCTGTAGAACTTTCACTGCAGGTGTGTGGCCATTGTGGCATGATATTTGGCACAGGTGCAGAACTCAGCTGACATCAGCATCAGCCACAAGTGCGCCATTTCACCGCTGGTTGATAAGTTATTAATCTACCAGCTTATTGAGCCTTTATTCATGAATAATTGCCATTTTTTATGAGAATTAGAGGTACTTATTGCCTTTATTAACATAGATGCAGGTACTCTTTGTCAAATAAGAAAAGCAAAGGAATTGAACCCAAAAAGCTTAAAATGAAGTTAAAGTATGAAGGTTATCAAAAAAGGGAAGAATTTGTAAAGAGATGTGAATGACATGCGAGCCATAAAATGGCACCTGCATTTTGCAGGTGCCATCGCACATAGAAGATTAGAAACTACCTGAGTAGTTACCAATATGCGAGCTGCACTTTGCAAGGGGTGATCACCCTCCCTTTTGCACCTCGTATCACACAATTGTTGGATGTCACTGACTAAAGAGAAAGGCACCAGCAATCTGCAAACCTTAAGGTGCGATCGCAAGTGTCATCGCACATCAATCGCACAAGCCCTGAAGGGCATTTTTGTCCAATTATATGAGACGTATTTTGGAAGGTTCTACAACCCTTATTAGGGTGTGTACTAAAGATAATAATCAGTTTTTACTTTCCCCAAGGAAGAGTATAGAGAGTACATTTTCTCTTTTCTTCTTCCTCATTGAAAAATACCATTTGTAAGGAATTTGACTTTGGAATTGGAACTTAGATTATAACATGAAAGGAATTATGGGAAACCCATTTGGTAAATTCTCTTGTTTCTTTAATATTCAGCTAAATTTTATTTTAGGGGTATGTATATGATGGGTGTTTGAATTTGGATATGGGTATTGATTAATTGTGCTTATAATTGATTATTTAGTATGAGTCTATTGAATTCTTCATGGTTTAATTATAAAATTGATGGTTGCAAACATAGATTGAGTTTACTAATTTTGTACTTGCTTGAAAGAGGAGTTCAATAATTGGGTAAGAATTCAATAGTGGGGATTTGGAATTTCTATCACAGATTAAGGTTAGAAATAGCTTGATTGAAGGAAATTCTCTTCTAAGAATCAAATCTAGAGATAGTTTGATTCACCCAAGTATTAATTAGTTGGTTTAAAGTGAAGCTATGATGTTTGAGTAGAGACCATGGTAATATATTTGGAGGGCTGAAAGACTACCAAATATAGCTCAAACCAAGTTACCCATATCTTTAATTGAAAGTTTGTGTGCTTAATCAATTCCATATCCCATTGTAGCACCCCATCGAAAGCATTCCCCTAGTTTTCTTTCTTTTGATTACTTAAATTGTGTTTACATTAATCTCTCATGCTTGCGATTATATAATTCACAAAACTTTTCCCCCAATTTTATTTTAAATTTTCTCAAACAGTTGCTCACGCTAGTGAATTGAACTTTGACACTCAGTGGCAAACAATAGTCCCATTCTCTGTGGATTCGACACAGACATCCCATTGGGTTACTTACATATTTTGCTTGACGATTGTTACCACCTTCTATGGGAGGGTGCTTTTGAACATAATCAAAGAAATGGTGCCATTGCTGGGGAATTATTATGATCCTTCCGATCATTTTTGCATTTTCGCTTTCTTTATACTGTTAAAGCTTACCTGTAGTGGCCCTAAATCATTTATGACTTACTGCAACTGGTGGTTTGGTGCCCGAGCTATTTATTTGGTCTTTATGACCCTTTCCCTGTTTTAGAGTTTTAACTTAGGAAATCATTGACTTTAGTCAACATTCATAGCAAGCAAACTCAGAATCAAATTCAGATAGTTTTGTTAGCTCTGGAGCATAGATTTTGGTCTAGTTGGACCTTTGGTTGGGGCCTAGGAGCTTTTGGTATAGTTCAATCTTACTTTCTAATATTTTAGGCCAGTTGGAGCTGAAAGATTTTGGTCAACATTCAGAGAAGACAGCCTTGGATGGGAATTTTGTTAACGCGGTAGCTCTGGAATGTCAACTTTAGGCTAGAGGGACCTTTGATTTGGGTCTCGAGACTTCATGACTCATTTTAGGCTATCGAGTTCCATTTTAGTAAAGGTTGGTTTTTTGGGATGGGGCATGACCTTGTCTGGGAATTTCGTCAATTTTGTTGAGTCCAGAATGCCATTTTTTGTAGGGTAGCATAGTACATTTGTGTGCGCAGGTCCCCGAATGATCCTCAAGGGCGTGATCGGAGGATCTTTTAGTTGTGTTTACAATTGGTTCTGGCATGGCGTGGATGCGGTGCTTTGGTCTCACCTTTGCAGTCATACCTGTGCTCCAGGTTTCGCATATGTTGTCCTACTGGCATCAGTAGGGGGTGCACCTGCACTCTTTCTCCCACCCATGTGGCATTTGGACTGCACTGCAGGGTTGGAGGTTTGGTTGACCTTATCCTCTGTTGTGGTTTCGGTGCTGCCAGAGTGACTTACCTGCATTATTAAGACGTAGGTGCGTCGATCATTCGCAGCTTTAAATGGGTCTTCTCCTTCATTTTTTGCTAACTCTCAAACCATTTTCTCTTGAGCTCTAAGCTCAAATTTCTGTTTGGTTTCATTTTAAGTGCTGGGGTGGCATATTTCATACCCGTGGTCGATTTCCCATTTTTGAATTATAAGTTTCTAACCTTTAATTCTGTTAATTCCTTCGTTTGATTCTTGAATTATTCTTGGGATTTAGGGGATGTTTCAGGACCTTACCTTACCTAATTATGCTCAATTTTGGAGCATGTGTTCCTGGAAGCATTGGGAACCTCGTAGTAACTTTCATTTTCAATTTAGGGTTTCGGAGCCTACGGGCCTATTTTTTACCCAGATTTTTGACCATGCTAATTATTAGCATTATGGGTATCGTTGGCTTTGTTTTGATGAGTAGATTATGCTTTTTCTAGTTTGATTGTTGTTCAAGACTTCTCAGAGCATTTTGGACTTGAACAACATCCTTCCACTAGCTTTTCATCGGACGCCAGGTAGGCTATGGCTTACCGATCTTAGACTTGGCCTATATAGAATGTAATTGTACTATTTTGCTCATCCTTGGGTTGGGTTAACTAGGATGGAACCCTAGACCTTTTTCGTTTCCTTTTTGTCCATTCTTATTTCTTCTGCTTCAGTATTTGAGCTAGTACGGTATTATTACCCCTTACAGCCCTGAGTGGCCTTTGCATATGCCTTTGGAGTATTGATGATAGGATAATTGGGAAGTGTCTGTGAGTCCCGGACATTGATTTGAAATTACTATTTGGTTATATGTGTTGTAGAGCTGATTGAGCCTGTGCAAGGCCAGTAGGTTGATATTGAGCTATTGATTGTATCTGAGCATATCATCATCATGAAAAGAGTTTTTCTGCATTGGTTTATTACTTCTTCAGGGCTACAGGCTTGACTATCACAAGTTTTCTAACCTTGCATGGCTCCAAGGGCCTAATTTTAGTTATTAACGATTATAAATGGACTTAAACTGGTTAAATGGATCTTCTTGAAGTAAAAGAGATTAAAAGAGGAAGTGGAAAAAGATCTATATTAGTTTTTCACACAGATACCTAAGATGATACTTGACTCAGCTGGGACGAGCACTAGATATGGTTTTACTACTGATTTTACTAATTTTATACCCGAATAGACTCTGGGAACGCATAATAAGATCTTAAGAGTTGATATGTGGTCGCGGAGACCCAAATGGATCTTGCCGATCTGGACTAGAAACTACGGGCTGAGAGTTCCAGTGGAGGGGTATATGGGAGAGTAGAGGTATATGGGGTAAGCCCTTTTATGGGTCCTACCTACTCGGCCTACGGGCACCGGAAGAGGTTCATACGATACTACTGGTATACCATATTATATTATTGATTTTCTGCATGGTTCCATGCTTGTTTGCTATTTGCTGAGTGTACTCTTTGATAGTATGGGATGCCGGTAGGGTTTGTCTTCGCTTGTATGTACTCCTCGTGTGTATGGGCCCTTGTTGGGATTGTAGGTAGATTAGTGTTACTACTACTATCATAGTTACTTGTTAGTTTACTTTTTTATCATCCTTACCTTGTGAGCAGTATTGTTAGCATGTTTATGTTTAGTTGCCTTTTCTTTCTCTCCCTTTGTTTGAGGTTACCGGTACACCGCCCTGTTCGTTAAGCTTTCTTTATTTACTGTTATTGAAAGGTCCCATGTGCATTCTCTACACTTATATTTGTGTTCTGTGAGACATCTTTTGTGGCTAGCTTAGTACATTTGTATTCTCTTGTGCCTTCTCTATGTTGCTAGCTTCCTCGTGCTTCATTCTATATGTGCTTCGGTGACCCTTTTCTTTCCTTATCTTCTATCTACTACTTTTATATTTTATATATGCTAAGTCGGCCTATGATGTCTACTAGGTACCCGTTGCTTATGCAATTGGTGCTCATACTACACTTCTACATCTTCTTGGTGCAGATCCTAGTGTGAGCCATCGTTGTTGATGTGGAGACTTCGTGCAGCTTTTAGGACATCCGAGACATAAGGTGAGCTCCTAACGACCAGGGCTTGGCTATATCTCTTCTTTTGTCACAGTTGACTCTTCTGTATATTCTGGGATAGTTGTATATTTTACTTTTGTTCGCCTACAAAGGAGTTTTAGGTGTCATCATGACCTGTGAAATTGAGTCATGACAGCTGATAAGTTGGTATTCTACCTACTTATTTAGCTTCTAATCTTATACCTTTGCTAGTATAAAGTGGATAAATAGTGCAATTTGACACGAATTCCTTCTATTTTACAGGTTTATGTGTTTTAGAAGTGTTCGGGAATGATTCGGATGAAAACAAGTCAAATGGGAGCTAAAAGGAGTTGCTGATCACTGACGGCAATTTACTCATCACAACCACAAGAGTAAATCACGCGACCGCGATGCACAAGGAATTAAACAAGCTATCGCGATCGTGAACTACAAGTCACGCGACCGCGTTGCATAGGAAATTAAAGCCACACGACCGCGAGAGTGAATCCACATGACCGTGTGGAAGGAAAAGATAAAGCTTAGCGATCGCGATGAATGATCAGGCGACCGCGAAGAAGGCGTTATCAGCTGCAGGACAGATTTGGAAATTCCCAATTTTGGAAACCCTAATTCATATAAAACACCTGCAAGCCATTTTGGAAGCTATCTTTGGCTGGATCTTTAATTTTTCACATATCATTTGGCAAGCTTGGAGTGTAAGTTCATCAACCAAAACCATAGGAGTGAAGATTTGGATGCTTTGTATTGTAAAATCTTAAGTTCCATTCTTCAAACTTTTGTTCTTAATTGCTCTTTTATTGGTGTATTGTTGACCTGAGATTTTGGGTTTTGTATTAAGAGATAATACTTGTTTGGGTATTGAATTCATATACAGATTTTGCTCTTGCTTGATTATTTGGGTCTATTGAATCCTCCATTGATTGAATTTATAGTCAATGGTTGCAAATATTGACTTATCTTTCTAATTTGGGTTTTTGCTTGAGAAAGGATTTCCCTAAATTCGGGAAGATTCAATAGTGGGGATTTGAGGGTTTCCACTCTAGATCAAGGCTAGGGATAGTTTGGTTGCCGAAAACTCCCATCTAAGAGTTGAGGGTAGAGATAACCCAACTCACCCAAGTACATTGTTGGTTATTGCTTACTCATGGTGATTCGAGAGAACCCATGAGGATTGTTGCTTAATTGGTCGAGAGATAGTTAAGTGCACCCTTAGCCAAGACTACCCTTGTGTTTATTGGGTGCAAGTCTTGTGAATTGAATTAACATTCCCAATTCTCCCTTGTTATCCTTGCTTGGTGAAAGAAAGGTGAAATCCATTAATCAATCTATCTTTTATTTGATCCTCTTTTATCTTTAGTTGTAGTTCGTAAAATCCCCCTTTTAGAAATCTTTTCCTTCTTGTTAATTGAACTTTAATAAGTATCTTGAATTCTTCATTAGCTCGATCGCGACTATATTGTTCCCTTGGGTACGACCCCGACACTCATTGGGAATTATAAATTTTATTTTGCTGCATGATCGTCGTGGCCTCCTACTTGGAGTGCACGATTTGAGCGTTCATCAACAGCTTGGTATCAGAGCCTAGGTTCAACAGTGTCATTGGTATAGGAGCCAATGTTTAGTAGAGTCCTATGAATCTGGGCAGAGATGTATGTACCATATCTTTGGGAGGCTACAACAACATCTTAGGAAACATGAGTCTTCTCTTGCTTCTATATTATGCATTTTATCCTAGATGGTTTCCTGGAATCTCATTTGTTCTAGTTTACTCTTCTGCATATGGTTCATATGATATCTTTGGTAGCGGATGAGGGCAAGCCTTCATTACCAGCACCTTCGACTCAATCCAGGGGCTGGGGTAGACATATGGGTAGAGGTCGAGGATATGCTTGAGTTGTGGTACTACTTAGAGCTCATGAGGCTGAGAATAAGCCTGAGCCAGTTTGGTACCAGCAACCCATGGACCAGTGAGCAGCCCAGGTGCCACCAGGGCCAGTAGCAGCATCAGTATCAGCACCAACCCCAGCTTTTTCACCAAATATACGGGGTGTGCTTCTTTAATTTTTGAGTATGGTTAGGGGTCACCCTTCTGATACGTCCTAGACATCCGCTCAAGCGGTAGCAATGGGTGTTCAAATTTCAGGAGCGCAGCCTGCTACTGTGGCTCCCTGTGCACAGGTCCTTTCAATGCCTATGGTTGCTCAGCCTCTCACTCATTGCCTAGTTATTTCAGAGTCGAAGCAGAAGGTTTTGGAAGGGTTTCTGAGACTATCCCCACCGAGGTTCTCCGGTGCTCCCGGGCAGGATGCCTATGATTTTATTTCTACCTGTGATGAGATGCTTCATCACTTTGGTCATTTGGATGCCCACAGAGTGGATTATACCACCTATCAGTTGGAAGGGCCAACTAAGCTTTGGTAGAAGGCTCAGGTAGCTTGTAGACACCCTGAGTCTTCTCAGTTGACATAGAAGGAGTTTTACGAGGCTTTATGGCAAAGTTCTTGCCGCAGAGTGACCGTGAGCGCCATAGGGAGAAGTTTACCAGGTTGATGCAAAGGTCTATGATAGTGTATGAGTATGAGACCCGCTTTCACCAGTTAGCTCCATTTGGGGCTATGATCATTCATACAGAGCCAGACCGGATTCGTCAATTTGATTAGGGGATGAGGACTGAGCTGTGTCAGACTGTAGAGATACTAGGTTCTATGGGTGGTAGTTTAAGGTGATAGCGGACCATACCCGTACTATGGAGGATTTGTATCACCAGGACCTCGGGTCCAAAGATAAGAGACCACGCCATCAGGACAGTTACAGTGGTTCCTACTCTGGTGGTAGAGGTTCGGGTCAGTAGGGCAAAGGGTATCAACCAGAGCAGCATCCGGTCCTGTTCAGCCGGCCAGTTCAGGCATCACTTCAGGCTTCAAGTGGGCCTCAGTTTGATCATGGTTATGGTAGTCAACCTAGTTACAACGATCAACATAGGTTCAGTGGGCTGAGTTTAGGTCAGTCATCGAGGGGTACATTATTTGGGGCATCAGGGCATGGTAGCAATACAAGTTTAGCCAGTTCATCTTGCCAGGGTGGGTCGTTAGGTCCTTGCTATGAGTGTGGTATTATTGGTCATTTTGCCAGAGATTTCATCCAGCAGGGTACAGTTTAGCCAGTTGCTCAGTCGGCTCAGCCTCTAAGAGTAGTGCAGCCACCGATCAGAGGAGTTAGTGTCTAGGGTAGGGGTGGAACCAAGCATAGTAGGTTAAGTGGTCGAATGGTAGTCGGTACGGTGAAGGTCGGCGTCAGTGCTATGCGGTCAAGCTTTGAAATCCTCGGCAAATGAATTGCGATTACTAGTCTCTACGTATCATCAGAACTCAAAATAGCCTTGCTATTCTCAACCCGCACAAGCTGACCACATAAAGCATACATCATTTTTGAAGCTCAAACTTACGCCGTGAGTCTGTCCAACCCTGGTAGAAGGACCTCGTACTAACTGGAACACTGCTAAAATCTGGAATATCCCGCCTCTTGCAGAGGTTAGCCAAGGACTAGGTGTCCAAGGCCAATAGCCGCATCCGCAACTGAAGTAAATAAGCTAAGTTGCCCACACCCATTGCCTCCCGGCACTAGGATGCTGCAACCAAATAGAAACTACATGAACCATTCAATGTAACCTGCCAAGCCATGATTCTAAACCCTGACTTTCAAAACTGCCAACCAAAGCCTTGGTCGAACCCGTATGCTGCCAATGAACCCTTAAGAACCCAAGCCAACTAGGCCTGAATATGCAAGTTGCCAAGACCGCAGCTGCTACTTAAATAAAAACCAATCGATGGAAAATCCACGACAATATGTAAACGGATGAATCAAATCACCAACACACAATCCCAAAGCAAACCTTCATCGCCACATCAGGCAACTACTAGGACACATAAACATAAGAAAAGAGTCATCTCCCTTCTTTTTCAACTAAACAAAAATCCTTCCTTAGCATATTCCAAACCTTACAAATCCTTTCTCGAATAAGAACCTGAAGCCACTACCTTACTTCTCATAGCTACACATCAATTTCAATAAGGCAGGAGAAGAATGGGTCGAATGCCCAACTCACCCAAAACGCTTACGAATACAACCCAACCACGAGGTTATGATCAACACTTAGTCGAAAATGCTAAAGTCAAAACCCAGTCACAATACCAATATCAAGAGCTCATCCAAAGAACTACGATCAGGATTCGTTCCAACTGGAGCTGGGGATACAAAAAAACACCCAACGGACCAGGAACTGGAGGAGACTATGGGAACAACCCACATACCTACCAACCTCCTAGACTAATCAACAAAGAGGGTCAACTCTGGACAATCGGGAGGCCAAACCGATCTATGCACACTAGCATAACCAATATCTCCCAACTAAGGCAAAATCTCAACTCCGGCCCAACTACCGGTAATACACCAAACCATCACAACGATCTCTAGCCACGCTAGATAACGGCCTAGGCAACAACCATCTAGGACCGCTCAACAAGGACAACTCAACCACAAGTACAAAATCACAATGAAATAGGGATAACCCAACAAGAAACAGACTAACAAGAACTACCCATGAGCTACAACTCCGGGAAAACACCTCTCAAGGCTAACTTACCCTCATCCAATACTAAAGAATAAACTACCAATAAAATAACATATCGGTACTACAATTCGGGTAGCTAAATAACTTAAACTAGTAGCAGGTAGGCATACAAGCAAATAAATGACAGAAGGGATAGAATCGCAACGCGAGCAGGACTATCACAAGTCGAAGGTAGTGAAAGCCTAACCTAGAGCAACGATATCAGGAACCTCTACCTCTGGCCCACCAAGAGGAGCATCAGGCTGACGGGATCTAACTCTGGACTGAGTAGTCTAAATTGAAGGCCCAACCGACCATCATCGGGGATAAGCTCTATAAAGGAGACCAATCTCTCCATAATGATAACAACCAGGATGTCCGGGATACGTAATCGTAGGGCAATTCCTAGCAAAGTGCCCACACTCACCACATCGAAAACAACCTTTACCAGATGAAGTCTGATGGGAAAATCTCGCCTCGGACTCTAATACCGACAAACAACCCTGTTGAAGAACCAGAAGCTCAACCCTAACTCAAGCACCACTCACAAAACCAGGTACTAAAACACTCACCAGAGGACTCAGAATCCTAGCCACGGTGTCCAGATACTACACCAACCCCAGGACTTGGTATCGACAGTACAAAAGTTTCTAATAGAATACAAGTGCTAGAAGTAACAAAATGATAAGTACAACTGTCTTCGAATATATAAAAAGTAACAGTACAAAAGATGAGATGTGTTCAAGCCCCGACTGTCAGGCGCTCACCCTAGTCTCAAATATCTACAAAATTTTCACGAGTCTCCAACGCGATTAATGGCGAGAACTCAACTGATATCTGCACAGAAAGTGCAGAAGTGTAGTATGAGCACCAAAACAACGGGTACTAGTAGGCATCATTGGCCAACAGAGCGCATATAAGATATTAAAATAGTAATTAACAAATAGCAAAAATGCAGTCACTGAAGCAATAAGCAAGGCACAAGGAGCTAGCACAGATCATCCATAACCAAGAGCTATAAGTAACATATGCTAGCACAGAGATAAAATTACAAAGAATCACCCATGGAAGGATCTTTCCCATGTACCTTTCCTCCGCCGTACACCCTCCCTCCTAGCACGCTGCATCGGCCTGTAGCCTATGGCCCAGGAATGAAAGGGGTCCATAGAGGTCTACCTCTCGACCACATACAACAACTCAGTATCAAGACATGTCATCCGGAAGCAAGTCCAGCATCAACATAGAGACCCAATCTTGAATATGCATGCCCAGACCCTGTCCAGGACTAAAGTAGTATAAAATTCCTCAAAAACCCCTCCAAGGGTGCCCGGGCGTAACTGGGTCTAAAACTGTAGTAAATCAAGACTAGTGCTCAGCCCCGCAGAGACTAGTATCAGTAATAAAATCAAGTCTAGTGCTTTGTCCCGCAGAGACTAGTATCAGTAATAAAATCAAGTCTGGTGCTCTGCCCCGCAGAGACTAGTATCAGTAATAAAATCAAGTTTGGTGCTCTGCCCTGCAGAGACTAATACCAGTAATAAAATCAGTGCGAAAACATCCCAAAATCCCCTTTTTTATCATCAATAATACCAAAAATGGGCCCCTAAGGACATGCAAATTTAGTAAACTGTCTGTAGTGGCTCGTAGCAAAAACTGTAGTAAAACATGTAGAGAAAAACTTTTTTTATGGATGATATGCTCGCACATAAATATAAAAGTAGCCCAACGGCTCAGCTACGCAGCAGACATAACCAGCCTAAAAGGATCATCTCTATGTCCGGGTCTCGCAGACATTCCCCAAATAACTTGCCATCTATGTTCCAGAGTCAATACAAGGCCATACAGGACCACAAGGGTAATATATAATACTACACAAATACTACAAACAACATATGAATTAACGGAAGAACAAGGTAGAGAAGGTCTGGGGTACCAACATATAACAACCCACCCAAGGATCTTAATTAATGCAGTTATAGCCTATATACGCAGAGTCTAGGTAGGGGAAGTCATAACCTACCTGTCATCCGATGACAAGCTACGGGAATGACGTCGTCCATGCTCGAACTGCTCCGGGAAGCTCCGAATCACATAAAAGAATACTTTTAACAGAAGCCCCTAAGGTGTCTCTATGAATCCTGACCAACCAAAGTAATGTAACAATTGCTAGAATCGACAAGGCTGCAAGAATGAGCCATAGACAATTGATAAGGTGTTAATGTCACACTCGCGACCAACCAACTCCAAAGTATAAAATGAGACCAATAACAATAAGAAATGGCAGCTAAATCTAACAACAATATGCAACCCACATCTCAAAGGAGGGACGAGCTCCCGAGGCACTATTTAAAGGCGTACTTCATGTCATTCAATCCAATAACCATCGTCTGTGGCTCCAATAAGAATCACACAAATCCCCAGTACCTCCAACACCACAACACCATCAACATACTACAATAAAAACCCAATTTAATATGACAAAGGGGTTGCCCGGAGCCACAGATCCAAAATACCACTTTGTGGCTCAGAAATCCATAAAACAATACTAGAACATGAAATTACGAAGGAGGGTCATAGGAGGAAGGTTACCTCGACAAAAATCTTTGAAATACCAAGCTAAACATATTGTTATAAGGGCTCACCATGAGCTATAACAATATACGGCAAGAAAACATGACAAACATGCCGATAACAATAAGTTCTCCTCGGAAATGATTCTACAACTCAAATTAAGAATGAGTCGAGGATTTAGAACTCTTACCTTCCGATAATTAAATAATAACACTATATAAATATCAGTTCCACGAACTGACTCTTTGCAGTAGCAACAAATGGAGCCAAAACGATGAGAAAACTATACCACGATGATGAGCCCGCGATGTAGAGCAACTTCCGTTAAACTTCCGAATTGAAAGCATCAAGGTCCATGGAGTATTTAGGGGATTTACTCTGATTTTCAGTATATTTTGAGTGAAAAGAATGACTTTAAAACGAAGGATAAATCAGTTTTTATAAAGCTAAACCGACTTGGGAGGGGGCCCCACCTTGACGTGCCTGCTTGTGCAGTCTTACAAAAATCTGAATATCTTTCTATTCTGAAGTCGTATGGATGAACAGTTTAGTGCATTGGAAACTAGACTTGTAGACCGAGGGCCCACTAATTCTTTATGTATTAGGAGAAACACCCAAGACATTTAACCCCAATTTTAAGAGAATTTACAATAACTTTTCCGACTTTTGTTTCGCAACTTGCTTGACTTCAAAACTTATCATACGACCATTTTGCGATTATAATACTTCATACAAATCCTTCTTAGTGTATTAGACACTATTAATCTTACCTTGAAAGTACGGGTTAATTTAAACCTTCCAAACGGGCGAGGTGTTAGACGATGCATTTCTTTAACTCGAACGTTTATGTAAGGGATTCCTTTGACCTAGAACCTTGGTTTAATTCTTTGATATTACCAATAATGTTGACTGAAGTCAATGATTTCCAAAGTTGAATCTCTAAAATGAGGAATGGCCGTAAAGACCAAACAAATGGCCCGGGCACCGAACTACCGGTCCCGACAAGCCATAAATGACTTGGGGCCGCTACAGGTAAGTTCTAACGGTACAAGAAAGGCAAAAATGTGCAAATGACCATAAGGGTCATTACAATTTGCCTTTGTTAACTTATCATATAATGTCTTACTGAGTTATTCATCATTATAAAGCACCTAGTAAATTGCGTAGGTGATATCTTATGTCTATATCAAGTACAAATAATCAAGTGATGGCCTACCGAAGGCAATCCAGTTCACGTGTAAGGCATATGTTGCTCAAGTACTTATTGCAACAAGTTTATGCATATAACTATAATCGCAGTCTGGTACGAGGTACGCCTTTTGAGGGCTCACTATATGGGTCTGCCCGCAGGCCATATGTGCCATGTATTGGCTCGAGTCAGGGGAAACTAGTGCATGACGTTCCAGCTGACTCCAAATACAAATAATGCCACAAAGGCGGGTATGCCATAATATTCGGGCTCACTATAAGGGTCTGCCCACACTCCACATGTGCCATGTATTGGCTCGAGTTAGGAGAAACTAGTGCATGACATTTCAGCTGACTCCAAATACAAATAATGCCACAAGGGCGGGTACGCCATAATATTTGGGCTCCCTATAAGGGTTTAGTCTCAATCATGTGCACAGAATTACGTCGCGCATGTGTGTCATCTAAAACCTATGCATACCCTCCCCTCGAGATACATTTTGCTATCAAATAATGCCTTAAAGGCCTATGACAAGTAGGTTATGATATAGATTGTTCCTCCATTCGAGTAGCAATATCCTTTTAGAAATTACTCTTTTAACTATAATATCTTTACATTCGAGTGCAAGTTCTTTTTTTCATCTTATGACTATGTTGCCTATACGATCAAATACATAGTGCAACTATACTATGGCCATTTATTCTCATTTATAACACTTGATAAATATATCCTGTGACTTATAAGAATTTTAAGTAAAGACACTTACGAGTGTATGAAACATTATGGGTACTCAACTAAAAGGAGTAACAGGAATATTGTGACTTTAGCAGATAGACATATAAGGTACGAAGACAAGAAAGTTCAAGTTTAAAGAGTATATAGATATTTTGACCTTATTAGAAATGTAGTCATGTGTTTGACATATAGAAAGTGAAGGCTCTATTCACGTACATCAAGTAAACTATATTGAACCTTTTATTTTAAGAGAAACAAGTGACCTAGGATCGTGTTTTAACGGCGAAGGAGGTTTTAGCTTTACATATCTTTGGTACCTTCCTAGCTAATGGTAGTACCAAGAGTTTCAAACAACTCAACACACGCGTAGGTGTAGCCTTTACAAACCCATCCATTAGCTTCCACCGTCAAATTGGAAATTAATCAACTACAAAAACAATATGTATGTCCATCAATAACCCATAGGTTTATCTAACAATTTATTCCAATATTTTTCACTTATGCCCAAAACTAATACTAATCAAATTCCTTAACAAGCATTTGGAGTGAATTCTTTTTTCCAATTTACAAAATTCAATATTAAATCTCCCCCGCCTATAGAAACACCAAACAACTTCACTTTTATCACAATATCATCTTTCCCCCTTCTTCAAGAACTCTAATTAACAAAACCATTTTGAAAACTAGTATGAAATTTAAATCAGATGGTGATTCTCACCTTATACTATACTCCAAACACATTTTTCATAATTATCTTGAGTATGGGGTAGAGAAATTACCTATTGGAGATCAAACACCAACTTGAGTTTTTAAAGAATCTTCACAACTCTTGAATGAAAACTAGCACTTATCTAACAATTTAGGACAATTTTATGCCGCTCTTTCGTAACGATTCTTGTACGCTTTAGAGCCCAAACCCTCTATTTGCGGCGACCGAAGAAGAACAAGAGACAAAGAGAGAACTTGGGTTGCTCACGTTTCTGGAAAAAAAACCAAGTAGAAGTGCTGAAGCTTAATTAGTTCACCTCATATTCTTATTCTATAGGGAGGTTAAAGTGATGACCGACCCATTTGCCAAATATCAATAATTTAAGTGGGGGTCACTTAATTCCTTTCTTAGCTACAAATGATATAGTGCACAAATGCCTAACTAGCAGCAAAAATATATTACACAATCAATATATACTTACACGCTACAGTAGTGCACTTAGGAAATTTGCATCTTTACTAAAAACCTCATGAGGTAATTCTTTTACACACTTCCCCTATTATTTGTAAAATTTCAGAATTAAAATCATTATTTAGAAATCTTCGAGAAATTTTTAAATACCAAATACTTATGCCACAAAAAGGTAGACTCAAAGGTCATTAATTGATATATAGAATATAACCTAACTCTTTGTAGACTAAGAGTTATACTCATTTAAAGTATTAAATTTAATTCAAAACTTTCCAAGGTGCTATAAAAATAAACTCCAAATACTATGAAATTCTTGGGGTCTTACATTATCCCCTTCTTCAGAACATTCGTCCTCGAATGTTGGGCAATTAGCCATTTCTATTCTAATCTCAATTCTAGACCTTAGCTTACAAATTTACTCCTTGACTCCTCAGGGCCCCAAAATTTGACTAACTTAGAAATTTTCCAGAAATTTTGACAGAGTTTCCTTTGTAAATAGGCATATTTCAAAAAAATTCAAGTACCTGCCAGCTGACCAAAAACATATACATAAGCCTCACAGGGCGTCACAACAAATATAATACATAAACAAATAATGAACGGGGCTCCTCTTGGCCCTCCACCTCCAATGTAGACTAAAACGAGTAATGTATTTCACATTTTGTCCCTATGCTGGAACAATTCACCTGAGTAGAACATTTGAGATTTCTAAGATCGTAGGCATAAGACATATTTTTTAAAACATTGGCATAATGTAGACACATGAAGGATCAAGTGCACTATAGCCATTTCTGGAGGTTAATCTACCTTTTAGGATACTTGACCGGTCTATGTATACCCTTGTGATGCGGGAGGAACAATTGTCTCTATATTTATATATAAGTCAAGTAAGGGTAAATGATCATTCCCGTCTTTCTGCAATCGGTGACTCAAGTGTTCACTTACCCTCTGTCAGGGATAAGCTCAATCTCTACTCCTATTCATATAAGTATGAATGAAGGCCTATAACATCTAAACAATCAAGTCATATGAAAATTGTATCCATGTATGCACTTAAGAACGAAGGACATGTAATTATGTAAACATGCGAGCCAAAAAAATATTTTAACTAATAAACATATAAGCTTAATGGGAGTATACTAGTGAAAAATATTATATAGTATGTAATCTCTGTGCGGATAAGCTGTGAAAACCAATGGCATATAAATATGTAAATGATAAAATAACATGTGAACAAATGGACTATATAAAAAAATAGTGTGTTAAAAGATAAACTATGGCACGACATCTATTACATAATCATATAAGCAAACGGTTTATAAAAATACTTAGTACATGGGCTCTGGAACCATAAAAGTACATAAAATATAAGCAAGCCAATAATAACATGTGAACGAACGAGTAAATTATATACCCGAACAAATAAAGTTTTACTCATTAAGCAAATAAATGTATATTATATGAGTGAATAGATTTTTAATATTTCTAACCGTGCAAGATGTACAATATATAATACCTAAACAACTACACTACGGGTAGGGTGACATATAAGCAAATATCTTATAAAGCTTATAATTTATAGACCATAATTTATGGTGCATATACATGTATAGAAATGAACTATGACGTGACACTTATCAGATAACAATATAGGCAAGTAAACTATAAAGGTATTTAATACTTAAGCCCTAAAACCTGTGAAAACATATACCATGTAGATACCTCAGTTTTGACGTATGAGCATATGACCTATAACCTCTAACGAGTCTAAACAGATACATTTACCTATCAACAATTAAACATATGTCATATGAGCAATTAAATTATGACATTCTAATCGTATGAACGTGCAAAATGCGCAACATTTAAACAAATAAGGTATAGAGCACGTAACATAGAAATGAGTTATCTATGATATCTATAACGTATAAACAAATAATCTATGACATATGAATAAATACCCTTTAGTGCGTGTGTATGTAATATGTTATCAAATATTTTATGAAACAAATAACATATAGACAAGCAATTTGTAAAACATATAATCATATAGAGTGACATAATATATATACATATCTTTTATAAAATATGTAAAAAATAATATATAGCCTATAAGCATATGATCTAGGGTATAAACAACATATAAATAAATAGTTCATAAAATATATAATATGAGAATCTGCACTTTATAAAAATATAGCATGTAAGCACATTCTTTATAGAACACATAGCATATAAATAAATGATTCATGTAGCATGTAGCATATGGACAAATGATCTAGAATGTACTTATCATATAAGCAATGATTCATATAACACTTAGTCTATACACAAGGAATCTATTATATAGATAACATGTAGATAATTAACCCCCAAAGGGAACCTGACAGGTAAACAAATAATCTTAGGAAAACAAGTAGCATGTAAATAATTATACTATAAGACATGTCCCGATGCCTCTGTAGACCCTTGGAGTTATCTAGTCATTGATCAACCGCGAGCAAATTGCTGCCAATGTGAGATGATATAGGCTTCTTCTACCAGAGTGAAAGGTAAAATTCATTTTATCTCCATTATTATCAAATACTACATTATTAAGCTCGATATCGGGTAGCTCATGTAGATCATAATGAATGAATGAACAATCGGGGTGTCAAAGACACTATAGCAGAAGAACTCTTGTATAATACTTACTTATAGGGTCATCTCATGACCTCTTTTATGACATACGAAGGTTAAATGTTTTCGAATTAACAACTGAAGTCCAATTACACGGAGAAATTGCTATAACATCACAACAAGCACGCAACTGTCCCTTTCTTAGGAAATAATCCAGTAAGCTTTATCAATATGTCATATGACATACTTAGTCAGCTGCCAGCAATCTACGCACCTTCACACATACATTCTTTCTCTTTTTCTATGATGATGTAGGTGCTTCTCTTGGCACCACATTGGACCAATATATCCTTTATGAAGAGGATTCTACAAATACCCTGCTAATTCTTAAAGTTTTTAACAAACAAGACCAAGAATCATTAGGTACCAAAACTCACCTCGATGTTAACACTAATCATATAATGTCTTACTGAGTTATTCATCATTATGAAACACTTAGTAATTTGCCTAGGTGATATATTATACCTATATCAAGTACAAATAATCAAGTGATGGCCTACCGAAGGCGATCCAGTTCACGTGTAAGGCATATGTTGCTCAAGTACTTATTGCTACAATTTTATACATATAACTATAATCGCGGTCATGTACGAGGTACGCCTTTTGAGGGATCACTATAAGGGTCTTCCCGCAGGCCACATGTGCCATTTATTGGCTTGAGTTAGGGGAAACTAGTGCATGACGTTCCAGCTGACACCAAATACAAATAATGCCACAAGGGCGGGTACGCCACAATTTTCGAGCTCACTATAAGGGTTTAGTCACAATCTTGTGCACAGAATTACGTCGCGCATGTGTGTCATTTAAAACCTATGCATACCCTCCCCTCGAGGTACATTTTGCTATCAAATAATGCCTTAAAGGCCTATAACAAGTAGGTTATGATATAGATTATTCATCCATTTGAGTAGCTATATCCTTTTAGCACTTACTCTTTTACTTATAATATCTATACATTCGAGCGCTAGTTCTTTGTTTCATCTTATGACTATGTTGCCTATACGATCAAATACATAGTGAAACTATACTATGGCCATTTATTCTCATTTATAACACGTGATAAATATATCCTATGACTTATAAGAATTTTAAGTAAAGACACTTACGAGTGTATGAAACATTATGTGTACTCAACTTAAAGGAGTAACGGGGATATTGTGACTTTAGCAGATAGACATATAAGGTACGAAGACAAGAAAGTTCAACTGGAACGAGTATATAGATATTTTGACCTTATTGACCCTTTTATTTTAAGAGAAACAAGTGACCTAGGATCGTGCTTTAACGACAAAGGAGGTTTTAGCTTTACATACCTTTTGTACCTTCCTAGCTAATGGTAGTACCAAGACTTTCAAACAACTCAACACACGCTTGGGTGAAGTCTTTACAAACCCATCCATTAGCTTCCACCGTAAAATTGGCAATTAATCAACTACAAAAACAATATGTATGTCCATCAATAACCCATAGGTTTATCTATCAATTTATTCCAATATTTTTCAGTTATGCCCAAAACTAATACTAATCAAATTTCTTAACAACCATTTGGAGTGAATTCTTTTTTCCAATTTACAAAATTCAATATTAAATCTACCCGCCTATAGAAACACCAAACAACTTCACTTTTATCACAATATCATCTTTCCCCCTTCTTCAAGAACTCTAACTAACAAGACCTATTTTGAAAACTAGTATGAAATTTAAATCAGATGGTTATTCTTACCTTATACTATACTCCAAACACATATTCCATAATTATCTTGAGTATGGGGTAGAGAAATTACCTATTGGAGATCAAACCCCAACTTGAGTTTTTAAAGAATCTTCACAACTCTTGAATGAAAACTAGCACTTATTTAACAATTTAGGACCATTGTATGCCCCTCCTTCGTAAGGATTCTTGTACGCTTTAGAGCCCGAACCTTCTATTTGCTACCACCGATGAAAAACAAGAGACAAAGAGAGCACTTGGGTTGCTCACGTTTCTGGGAAAAAAAACAAGTAGAAGTGCTGAAGCTTAATTAATTCACCTCATATTCTTATTCTATAGGGAGGTTAAAGTGATGACCAACCCATTTGCCAAATATCAATAATTTAAGTTGGGGTCACTTAATTCCTTTCTTAGATACAAATGATATAGTGCATAAATGCCTAACTAGAAGCAAAAATATATTACACAATCAATATATACTTACACGCTACAGTAGTGCACTTAGAAAATTTGCATTTTTAATAAAAACCTCATGAGGTAATTCTTTTACACACTTCCTCTATTATTTCTAAAATTTCAGAATTAAAATCATTACTTATAACTCTTCGAGAAATTCTTAAATACCAAAGTACTTCTGACACAAAAAGGTAGACTCCAAGGTCATTAATTGATATATAGCATATAACCTAACTCTTTGTAGACTAAGAGTTATACTCATTTAAAGTATTAAATTTAATTCAAAACTTTTCAAGGTGATATAAAAATAGACTCCAAATACTATGAAATTCTTGGGGTCTTACATTATCCCCTTCTTGGGAACATTCGTCCTCAAATGTTGGGCGCCATTTCTATTCTAATCTCAATTCTAGACCTTAGCTTACAAATTTACTCCTTGACTCCTCAGGGCCCAAAAATTTGACTAACTTAGAAATTTTCCAAAAATTTTGACAGAGTTTCCTTTGTAAATAGGCATATTTCAAAAAAAATCGAGTACCTGCCAGCTGACCAGAAACATATACATAAGCATCACAGAGCGTCACAACAAATATAATACATAAAAAAATAATGAACGGGGCTCCTCTTGGCCCTACACCTCCAATGTAGACTAAAACAAGTAATGTATCTCACATTTTGACCCTATGTTGGAACAATTCACCTGAGTAGAACATTTGAGATTTCGAAGATCGTAGGCACAAGTCATATTTTTTTAAACATTGGCATAATGTAGACACATGAAGGATCAAGTGCATTATAGCCATTTCTGGAGGTTAATCTTCCTTTTAGGATACTTGACTGGTCTCTGTATACCCTTGTGATGCGGGAGGAAGAATTGTCTCTATATTTACATATAAGTCAAGTAAGGGTAAATGATCATTCCCGTCTTTCTGCAATCGGTGACTCAAGTGTTCACTTGCCCTCTATCAGAGATAAGCTCAATCTCTACTCCTATTCATATAAGTATGCATGAAGACCTATAACATCTAAACAATCAAGTCATATGAAAATTGTATCCATGTATGCACATAACCACGAAGGACATGTAATTATGTAAACATGCGAGCCACAAAAAGGTTTTAACTTATAAACATGTAAACCTAATAGGCGTATACTAGTGAAGAATATTATATAGTATGTAATCTCTGTGCGGATAAGCTGTGAAAACCAATGGCATATAAATATGTAAATGATAAAATAACATGTGAACAAATGGACTATATGAAAAAATAGTGTGTTAAGAGATAAACTATTGCACGACATCTATTACATAATCATATAAGCAATCAGTCTATAAAAATACTTGGTACATGGGCTCTAGAATCATAAAAGTACATAACATATAAGCAAACCAATAATAACATGTGAACGAGTAAATTATATACCCGAACAAATAAAGTTTCACTCGTTAAGCAAATAAATGTATATTATATGAGTGAATAGACTTTTAATATTTCTAACCGTGCAAGATGTACAATATATAATACCTAAACAACTACACTACGGGTAGGGTGACATATAAGCAAATATCTTATAAAGCTTATAATTTATAGACCATAATTTATGGTGCATATACATGTATAGAAATGAACTATGACGTGACACTTATCAGATAACAATATAGGCAAGTAAACTATAAAGGTATTTAATACTTAAGCCCTAAAACCTGTGAAAACATATACCATGTAGATACCTCAGTTTTGACGTATGAGCATATGACCTATAACCTCTAACGAGTCTAAACAGATACATTTACCTATCAACAATTAAACATATGTCATATGAGCAATTAAATTATGACATTCTAATCGTATGAACGTGCAAAATGCGCAACATTTAAACAAATAAGGTATAGAGCACGTAACATAGAAATGAGTTATCTATGATATCTATAACGTATAAACAAATAATCTATGACATATGAATAAATACCCTTTAGTGCGTGTGTATGTAACATGTTATCAAATATTTTATGAAACAAATAACATAAAGACAAGAAATTTGTAAAACATATAATCATATAGAGTGACATAATATACAAACATATCTTTTATAAAATATGTAAAAAAGAATATATAGCCTATAAGAATGTGAGCTAGGGTAAAAACAACACATAAATAAATAGTTCAGAAAATATATAACATGTGAATCTATACTTTATAAAAATATAGCATGTAAGCACATTCTTTATAGAACACATAGCATATAAATAAATGATTCTTGTAGCATGTAGCATATGGACAAATGATCTAGAATGTACTTATCATATAAGCAATGATTCATATAACACTTAGTCTATACACAAGGAATCTATGATATAGATAACATGTAGAATAAACCCCCAAAGGGCTCCTGACAGGTAAACAAATAATCTTAGGAAAACAAGTAGCATGTAAATAATTATACTATAAGACATGTCTCGATGCCTCCGTAGACCCTTGGAGTTATCTAGTCATGGCTCAACCGCGGGCAAATTGCTGCCAATGTGAGATGATATAGGCTTCTTCTACTAGAGTGAAAGGTAAAATCAGTTTTATCTCCATTATTATCAATTACAACATTATTAAGCTCGATATCGGGTAGCTCATGTAGATCATAATGAATGAATGAACAACCGGGGTGTCAAAGACAATATAGCAGAAGAACTCTTGTATAATACTTACTTATAGGGTCATCTCATAACCTCTTTTATGACATACAAAGGTTAAATGTCTTCGAATTAACAACTGAAGTCCAATTACACGGAGAAATTGCTATAACATCACAACAAGTAAGGGTGGTCGAACCCTTTCTTCCCATAGTCGAGCTATAATTGGAAGACTTATGATAAATTGTATCAGGTGAACACAAGTATGCAACTGTCCCTTTCTTAGGAAATAATCCAGTAAGCTTCATCAATATGTCATATGACATCCTTAGTCGGCTTCCAGCAATCTACGCACCTTCACACATACATTCTTTCCCTTTTACTATGATGATGTAGGTGCTTTCTTGGGTACCACATTGGACCAATATATCCTTTATGAAGAGGATTCTCCAATTACCCTTCTAATTCTGGAAGTTTTTAACAAACAAGACCAAGAATCATTAGGTACCAAAACTCACCTCGATGCTAACACTAATTCTCATAATATGACATTGTTGGCCGTTGATACTGGAGAATCATCCCTCTGTGACTGCCTCTAACCCTCACATAGAGTTCTATTTTATGTGCATACTTAATTTAGGTTATTTACATAGCATTCTGCTATATCTAAAATGTAACAATCGCTCTTTTATAAACAGTAATTGATACTGTGTCTTATGCTACTCTAGGCACTTTGATAGATCTTAGCTTATGTCTAACTCCTCGATATTCTTTAACTCTAACCTATGGTCGCCTAGTAAACCACTTTTTGTTTTACCCCCCACAAGTCACAATGGGGAACATATCTACATCTATACCCTTATAAAATAATTAAAACACTTATCCCCAAGCTTGCTAGCCATAGAAGTACTACACAAGTCATTTCTTATTCAGGGTAATCAAATGCATTTTCTTTTGAAGATCATCTATATACGCATCTGGAATGATGTCTGATAAATATATAAGCCTTGTCGGCCAATTGGTGTGTCTCTAGTCTACACTGGTTGGGCAGATTTACCTAACAATCTAGGCTATTATCATATATTTAATTTATAAGGATTAGCTCCAACTGCTTCTTTTCTAACATATACCATATCCCCAAAAGTTTAGAGCACATCACCGTAAGAGTGTTAACTGTCCTTCGTGGGATATGATTCTATAAGTACCAAAAGAATTGACAAAACAGCCTTCATACTTAGAAGCCGACTGAATTATCATGCAAAGCTATATCAATATACGTCACTCTGCATGTCTGTATGGGTAATCCCCCTCTTAGGTCCTACTTAGACAAACCCGAGGGTAACATATATACAACCATAACTATAAAAGGTACACAAATCTCGACATACCTTTCTTTTGTAAGCAATTATGGAATTGAAAGATAAGTCTTATCGAGCTGTCTTGAGCCTAAGTCTGAGTCTCTGAGTGACTAGTTGATAATAGTTAAAATCTACCTTTTTGGTAATGGTAGCATTAGCCCTATGACTTGATCTAAGGTTGAGAAGCTCTATGACAATTGAGTAGAGTATGATCAGAAGTAATGTCTTATGA
Source organism: Jaltomata sinuosa (assembly GCA_003996215.1). Lineage (NCBI taxonomy): Eukaryota > Viridiplantae > Streptophyta > Magnoliopsida > Solanales > Solanaceae > Jaltomata > Jaltomata sinuosa. The sequence goes on along the minus strand of QJPP01003109.1, from coordinate 35,825 downwards.
CTTAGCTTTGTCGCACGATCTAGATCATGAATGAAGGTAATAATTCCAAAATGTCCAAGCAGTCCCTCCATCATAAATGTAGTGCACAACACATCCATAAGTGAGGACCTACTAGACACGGCTTCGTAGACTCCTTGGGACATTTGAACCTAGTGCTCTGATACCAAGTTTGTCATGCCCCCAAGCCTAGACAGGGCGGACAAGAACCCTATGAGCACATGTTATACCATTTACCTGTACTGAGTGGAAGAATTACTACTCGTAATACGATATTAAAAGAATATACATAATAATATTGTCCAGGCTTCATAACTGCAATAGAAAACTAGAACTATAACTACACATAATAATTTTTATACTGTCTCCGAAGCCTCTAATAGAATCTGTAACTATACAATGGCAGATGGTCAAGCCATGGCCTCGCACATTCAAATTATAACTATAAATACAAATAAAGAGTACTAGACATCTATTTGCTCCAGATAAGAAGGGAGCTCACCAACTTCTTTGCTGAATAGGTAGTGGGTACCTAACATGGGAGTCTGCTAACCTGTATACCTGACCCTGCATTTATAAAATGCAACGCCTCCAAATGTATGGGTGTCAGTACATATGAAACATGTACTGGTATGTAAAGCAGATAGAATAATAAGTAGACATATGAGGATGCTCAATGAATCAAAAATAAAATGAGCAACTATAGATAACTGAATACTAGAAACTCTCTCTGGAACCATAATTTATGAGCGTACAAGTGATAGGTACACAATATAACAGTGTAACCTATGCATTTGCCTTTGTTAACTTATCATATAATGTATTACTGAGTTATTCATCATTATGAAACACCTAGTAATTTGCCTAGGTGATATCTTATGCCTATATCAAGTACAAATGATCAAGTGATGGCCTACCGAAGGTGATCCAGTTCACGTGTAAGGCATATGTTTCTCAAGTACTTATTGCTATAATTTTATACATATAACTATAATCACGGTCTGGTATGAGGTACGCCTTTTGAGGGCTCACTATAAGGGTCTGCCCACAGGCCACATGTGCCATGTATTGGCTTGAGTCAAGGGAAACTAGTGCATGACGTTCCAGCTGACTCCAAATACAAATAATGCCACAAGGGCGGGTACGCCATAATATTCCGGCTCACTATAAGGGTCTGCCCGTAGGCCACATGTGCCATGTATTGGATCGAGTCAGGGGAAACTAGTGCATGACGTTCCAACTGACTCCAAATACAAATAATGCCACAAGGACGGGTACGCTACAATATTCGGGCTCACTAAAAGGGTTTAGTCTCAATCATGTGCACAGAATTACGTCGCGCATATGTGTCATGTAAAACCTATGCATACCCTCCCCTCGAGGTACATTTTGCTATCAAATAATGCCTTAAAGGCCTATGAAAAGTAGGTTATGATATATATTGTTCATCCATTCGAGTAGCAATATCCTTATAGCAATTACTCTTTTAATTATAATATTTATACATTCGAGCGCTAGTTCTTTGTTTCATCTTATGACTATGTTATCTATACGATCAAATACATAGTGAAACTATACTATGGCCATTTATTCTCATTTATAACACATGATAAATATATCCTATGACTTAAAAGAATTTTAAGTAAAGACACTTACTAGTGTATGAAACATTATAGGTACTCAACTTAAAGGAGTAATAGGGATATTGTGACTTCAGCAGATAGATATATAAGGTACGAAGACAAGAAAGTTCAAGTGGAACAAGTATATAGATATTTTGACCTTATTAGAAATGTAGTCATGTGTTTGACATATAGGAAGTGAAGGCTCTATTCATGTACATCAAGTAAACTACATTGACCCTTTTATTTTAAGAGAAACAAGTGACCTTGGATCGTGCTTTAAAGTGACCTTGGATCGTGCTTTAACGGCAAAGGAGGTTTTATCTTTACATACCTTTGGTACCTTCCTAGCTAATGGTAGTACCAAGAGTTTCAAACAACTCAACACACGCGTGGGTGTAGCCTTTACAAACCCATCCATTAGCTTCCACCGTCCAATTGGCATTTAATCAACTACAAAAACAATATGTATGTCCATCAATAACCCATAGGTTTATCTATCAATTTATTCCAATATTTTTCACTTATGCCCAAAACTAATACTAATCAAATTTCTTAACAACCATTTGGAGTGAATTCTTTTTTCCAATTTACAAAATTCAATATTAAATCTGCCCCGCCTATAGAAACACCAAACAACTTCACTTTTATCACAATATCATTTTTCCCTCTTCTTCAAGAACTCTAATTAACAAGACCCATTTTGAAAACTAGTATGAAATTTAAATCATATGGTGATTCTCACCTTATACTATACTCCAAACACATATTCCATAATTATCTTGAGTATGGGGTAGAGAAATTACCTATTGGAGATCAAATCTCAACTTGAGTTTTTAAAGAATCTTCACAACTCTTGAATGAAAACTAGCACTTATCTAACAATTTAGGACAATTATATGCCGCTCCTTCGTAAGAATTCTTGTACGCTTTAGAGCCCGAACCCTCTATTTTCTGCCACCGACAAAGAACAAGAGACAAAGAGAGCACTTGGGTTGCTCACGTTTCAGAAAAAAAAACTAAGTAGAAGTGTTGAAGCTTAATTAATTCACCTCATATTCTTATTTTATAGGGAGGTTAAAGTGATGACCGACCCATTTGCCAAATATCAATAATTTAAGTGGGGGTCACTTAATTTCTTTCTTAGCTACAAATGATATGGTGCACAAATGCCTAACTTGCAGCAAAAATATATTACACAATCAATATATACTTACACGCTACAGTAGTGCACTTAGGAAATTTGCATCTTTACTAAAAACCTCATGAGGTAATTCTTTTACACATTTCCTCTATTATTTCTAAAATTTCAGAATTAAAATCATTATTTATAACTCTTCAAGAAATTCTTAAATACCAAAATACTTATGCCACAAAAAGGTAGACTCAAAGGTCATTAATTAATATAAAGCATATAACCTAACTCTTTGTAGACTAAGAGTTATACTTGTTTAAAGTATTAAATTTAATTCAAAACTTTCCAAGGTGCTATAAAAATAGACTCCAAATACTATGAAATTCTTGGGGTCTTACAACATATATGAGAGAGTGTAAAAATAAAAATTTAGTATGTATAAGAAATATGAAAATTATATGTAAGAAAGTATATAAAGGACCGTAAAAGAATGTATAATGTTAATATGAAATGTATGTAAATATAAAAAAATAGATTCTACTACAAAATATATGTGTAAAATTTTTATATCTAAGTATAAATAATATAAGAAAACTATATTGAATAAATAATGTAAAAATATGTAAAGAAAATGGATCAAAAGATCGCATAACGATTGTATCATTTGACTTGTGTTTTTCATTATGTAAAAAAATATATCACTTTTGTAAGAAAAAATTAATTTAAGAATGAGAAAAGAATGTTAATTTTAAAAGAGTATTTAACAAAAGAATATGTAAAGAATCATTTGCAAAGTTTAAGTAAAATAATTAGAAGAAATATTTATTTTAAAAGAAAAGACGTCCTAATGTTTGCCTTACGTAAAAATATGAATTAATTAAATTAATTTATTTGTGAAATATTTACGACCTATGTTTTTCCTAAGTGCGTAGTAATAAATAAATAAATAAATAAATGAAAGGACACCCCCCGAAGCCGCGTAAGTAAAGTTTTCACTATACTTTATCTTTTGTACAATTGCAAGAATATAAACAAAAGCAATGAATTTTGGGGAGATCTTCAAACTCCTTTTAATTATCATCTTCGAAAAGTATCTTCATTTACCTGTATAAACACTTAGTAAAAGCGATAAATAAATATTTATCAAAATAAATTAAAGAAGTACATATATAAATGTATATATATAAAAAATAGAATGTTATTATAGTGTGGGCTCAGATATGTGGTTGTACTAAGTTTTAGATACGCCATGGTTGCGAAGCATTGGTTGGCCATCCGAGATCACCTCGCCAAGATAAAAATTATAAAACTTTTTATTTCGTCCTTAAAATTTCGTCATCGCCCAAAATTTATTTTTTCCGTTACGTATGTATATATTGTCAGGACCAGATTTCTCAGGTCATGATGGCACCTACAACTCCCTACTAGGAAACCAATCCCCCTAGCCCGGAATGATCAGTAATGGGCTACTAGCTAAACCAACACACACAATAAGCATAAATAAGTGGAAGCAGAGATAAAATAGAACAATACGGAAGCAAACAACCTGAAAATATATACATAAGGAAACTACACCAACCAAAAGACCTGGTATTGATAGTAAAGGAGTCTCTAACAGAATACAAGGTACTAGGGATAACAAACAGAATATACAACTGACTCCGAATAAATAAAGAGTAGCAGTGAAATAAAATGAGATGTGGTCAAGCCCCGGTCGTTAGGAGCTCACTCTAGTCTCGAATACCAAAGCTGCACGAGAATCCACATGATCAACGGCGAAAGCTCACACTAGGATCTGCATCAGAAAGATGCAAAAGTGTAGTATGAGCACCAATTGCAAAGCAAGGGGTACCTAGTAGGCATCATAGGCCGACTGAGCGCATATAAGATATAAAAGTAGTAAATAGAAAATAATTAAGAAAACAGTAACAGAAGTAACAGAGAAAGCACATGTAAACTAGCACGGGTAGAAGATCAATAGAATACAAGAATGTTCTGCTAGTCACAGAAGATATATATAATACAGAACACATGTGATGGAAAAAAGAACGCACATGTGTCATGACCCAGACCATCGTGAGTGGCACCCACCCAAACCCAGGATGAGCGAACCAATAGAGTCAAACTCTTAGTCTAGCCTAATAGCTTAAAAACAGTTTGCAAAAATGTAAACTAGAAATCATTCATAAATAAAATCAACTCTATAAATAAAGTAAACTGCTAAAATCCCTCCCTAAAATTTGAAAGTCATCGTACCAAAAGCATCTAGCAAAAATTAGAGTACGGGGATGAAACCCCAAAAATAGAAATAGTCTAAATCCGAAACAAATGGGCTACAACTCAATAGATGGAAATCTAGGTATCTTGATTGAACAACTCACCCTTGATATCTCGAAGTGTCAGGCCTATAAGTGAGGTCGTGCGTCAACCACCGAAAGATTTCCTGTACCCACAAAAAGACAAGCAAGTGCAGTATCAGTACACAACCACCGTGTACTGGTAGGATCATTATCCAGTTCCAAATAAAATAGTGTATGAGTAGTACAACAATCAAGTAAGAGTACAGAAACACATAGGCAAATCAACAGGTATTCCTAGACTACAAGTCTCTACCTAACTTGTCCCACGTGTAAAGAACTTCACAGTTATGATTAATAATCCACAACAATAACAGTCATACCTCGTTACATATCCCGGACCCATCCTAGATCCCCTCTAGACAACACCTAAGTGTCAGATATACAACCCGATCTACACCAAGACCAAAACTCATAAAGCAATGTAACAACTCGGCCTCTCAAGGACCAAAATACACAACCATAATTCATAATCACAACCAAGTCCACTCAGGGAACCATTAATAAAGATGCAATAATACAATAAAGTAAACTCATACCAGGTGTGGTACCCGAGCCAACCGTTAGTGTTATCCCGTACCAGGCATGGTATTTACCGAGCCAACCGTTAGTATATCCCATACCAGGTATGGTGCCCGAGCTAACTGTTAGTATATCCCGTACCAGGCGTGGTACCCGAGCCAACCGAATATCACATAAATCCACAGTCACAAACAATGAACAATCAACACTTGTAAACCGAAAAGCAATAACACTTAGTTCGTTTCACCAGATTGAAAAACATGACTTTTGGACATTCCTAAGTCATCACTAAGCAATGCAAGCCATAAAAATACTTAGACATGAGTACACAAACATACAATGCTTACATGAATCAATAACCATCACCTACCTCGAATAAGCAAGCTCTATAGTGCCGGAGCTTTCCCTTTTTCAGGACCCCTTCCTTGTTCTTGGTGTAGAAACAAATGCACAGTAACCAAATATCAATACTTATGTCCTACAAATTACCCAGATTATGAAAAATTCCAAACCCCAAGCCAACCATGATCATTCCACCCGTTACCGGGCTTTTGCACTATTAATTCACCTAAATTCATCATTTTTAGGGATTCCCTTAGCGAATTATTGCTAAATGATCATTACCCATTATCAAGAATCACGATTCAAGAACTTTAGCACCCTAGAATCCCCTTTTTCCCTGAATTCTACCATTCTTAGGTCATCCCAAACCGTTCTCCAAGTCCACCCCTAGAAATTATATAGCATAGGTAAGATACCACGGAGTTTGGGGTGTAGAATCGTTACCTTTAAGATGAAAAACGATGGAAAACTGGTAGAAATCGCCCAAAATCGCCTCCTTCTTCTCCCAAAATGAGTTGTAGAAAAATTGAACTATTTTGGGGAAGTTTCTGCATTAAATCCCATCACACTTTGCTATAGCGGAACTCTCCGCTATAGCGGTACCGCCATAGCGGAGTGGTCTGTTATGGCGGAGGCTGTCCGACTTTGACTTCCACTGTAGCAATAATTTCTCCACTATAGCAGAGGTTTCTATGGTAGAGTGTCAACCGTCGTAGCGGTTGACACGAGACAGAAAGTCATAAAATCTCCAAAACTAGTCCATTTTATAACACACTTATTTTTTTGATGTCCCAAAACAACCCCTTCACGTCAACCTCGATTCTGGGAGTTCTACTTACCCAAATTTGATTCCAAAAAGTTCCCCAGACTCATTTATGTGTTAACAACAACGAAAACTAGCTATAATCAATACATCAAACCCAATCCTTACCCAGATTGCCCTAGACCATACCTCACTCCAAATCTAACCGACACTAGCTTAGCCTAAAGTTTCAAACTCCCAAACCCAGAGTTTTCTAACTCTAAAAATTGGCACTAATGATTTTCCCGTAACAATAGACTCGGTCATTACAACAGATACCAATTTACCCATTATTCATCCTCGAATGATCAAACTCGAAAATATGGAAAATAAAGAGCGAAAAGGGTAGTACCTGTATCCTCAAACAAGTGAGGGTACTTATCCCGCATGTCCCTCTCAGTTTCCCAAGTGGCTTCCTCAACCAGATAATGCTTCCATTGAGCCTTTACCATACTGATCACCTTTGTCCTTAATTTTCAGACATCCCGATCAAGAATCAAAATTGGTTCCTCCTTATAGCAAAGATTCTTATCAAGTAGTACATCATCCCACTTGATGATGTAGTCCCCATACCCATGGTATCTCTTTAGCATGGATACATGAAACACTGGATAGACACTCGACAGACTGGGCGGCAGTGCCAATCTATAAGTGACGTGCCCTACGATCTCAAAAATCTTAAACGGTCTGATGAACCGAGGGCTGAGCTTTCCCCTCTTACCAAAATGCATAACACCCTTCATTAGTGACACTTTCAATAATACTTGTTCACCAATTTGAAATTTCATGTCCCGGACCTTGCGATCTGCATATTCCTTCTACCTGCTTTGGGCAGCTAGCAACTTGGTTTGAATGCTTCTTACCTTTTCTTGCGCTTCCCTTACCAAGTCTACGCCCAAAGGCTTTACATTGCCTTCCTCAAACCACCCAATTGGTGACCTACAACTCCTCTTATACCGAGCCTCGAATGGTGCCATGTCGATACTAGAGTGGTAGCTATTGTTGTATGAAAATTCACACAACGGTAGAAACTGGTCCCAATGACCCCCGAAGTCAATCACACATACCCTCAGCATGTCCTCCAATACATAAATCGTCCGCTCTAACTGACCATTAGTCTGAGGATGGAAGGTTGTACTAAAGGTGAGTTTGGTTCCCAACTCCTCATGCAACCTGCCCCAAAACTTGGAAGTAAACTGCGTACTCTTGTCTAAAATAATGGACAGTGGTACCTCTTGCAATCTCACAATTTCCTTCACGTAGATCTTAGCCAATTGTTGCGAATTGTAATCCACCCTGACTAGAATGAAGTGAGCTAACTTGGTCAGCCTGTTAACAGTGACCCAAATAGAGTCATACTTCCCCAAAGTCTTGGGGAGACCCACCAAAAAATCCATGGCTATTCTCTCCCACTTCCACTCTAGAATGGGCATCCTCTGAAGTAGTCCTGAAGGTCTATGGTGCTCATACTTTACCTGCTAGAAATTCTGACACTTGGACACAAAATTAGCTATGTCCCTTTTTATCTCAGGCCACCAATAAAGTTGCCTCAAATTCCTGTACATCTTGGTTACAGCCGGATAAATTGAATACCGCGAACTATGAGCCTCTACCAACACCTTCTGAATCATGTCATCAACTCAAGGAACACATATCCTTCCTCTAAAATTTAACACATCGCCAGAGTCCAATGTGGCATTCCTGGACTCTCTGATATTGCCTTGGTCCGAAGCCTGCTCAACTGCGAATCTTAAAACTGTTTGGCCTTTATCTCCTCTATGAATGTGTATTTGACCTCAATACTGGCCAAAATCCCACCTTGTCTGAAATACCCAAGTGCATGAACTTGGACTCTAATGCCTGAATTTCCCTTGCTATTGGTTATTTGGACACCCCCAAACAAGCCCAACTGCCCATGCTAACTGTTTTCTGGATCAATGTGTTTGCCATCATATTAGCCTTACCTAGATGGTACTGAATAGCCACATCATAGTCCTTCAACAACTCTATCCATCTTCTCTGCCTCAGATTCAAGTCCTTGTGAGTGAAAACATGTTGCAGGTTGCGATGAACAGCGAACACCTCACACTTGACACCATAAAGATAGTGTCTCCAAATCTTGAGTGCAAAGACCACCGCTTCTAGCTCTAAATCATGAGTCGAATAGTTTCTCTCATGCACCTGCAACTGCCTAGAAGCATAGGCTATCACATTCCTATCCTACATCAACACAACACTGAAACTAGAATGTGAAGCATCATAGTAAACAATAAAGTCTTTAACTTCAACCGACAAGGACAAGATAGGAGCTGTGGTCAGAAGTGTCTTGATCTTTTGGAATCTCTCCTCGCATTTGTCGGACCATACAAATAGTACATCTTTCTGTGCAGCCTTGTCAAATGGGTAGCAATAGAGGCAAAATCCTTAACAAACCTCCGGTAATAACCTGGGATCCCAAAAAAACTCCTCACCTCAGTCACAGAGCTAGGACGGGCCCAACTCTTGACTGCCTCTATCTTCTGGGGATCTACCATCACCCCTTTTTTGACACTACATGCCCTAAGAATGCTATCAAAGTCAGCCAGAACTCACACTTGGTGAACTTCGCATAAAGATTTTGACGTCTCAGAATGTCCAACACACTATACGAAGATGTTCAGCATGCTCCTCCCTACTCTTGGAGTAGATCAAAATGTTATCAATGAAAATGATGGCGAATGAATCCAAGAAAGATTTAAGAACCCCATTCATCAGAATCATGAATGCCGCCGGTGCATTGGTCAAACCAAACAACATCACTAAGAACTCGTAATTCCCTTACTGAGTTCAAAAAGAAGTCTTAGGAACATCCTCGGGCCTAATTTTCAACTGATGATACCCTGACCTCAAGTCAATTTTTGAAAACATCAATGCACCTCATAACTAGTCAAACAGATCATCAATATAGGGTAGAGGGTACTTATTTCAGATGGTAACCTTGTTTAATTGCCTGTAATCTATGCACATCCGCATACTACCATCCTTCTTCTTTACAAACAAAACCGAAGAACCCCAAGGCGAAGCCCTGGAATGGATAAATCCCTTATCTAGGAATTCCTGAAGCTGAGTCTTAAGTTCCCTTAACTCTGCCGGAGCCATACGATATTGAGGAATGGAAATGGGACGAGTGCCTGGCTCCAAGTCAATACAAAAGTCAATATCCCTGTCCGAAGGTATGCCAGGCAAATCTGCTGGAAATACCTCACGAAACAACTGGAACTGACTCAATATATGGGGACTCTACACTATCATCCCAGAGATGAGCCAGAAAGTCTAAACACCCTCTCCCCACTAGCTTCCTAGCCCGAATGAACGATATAATTTTGGTTAGCTTAGACGTGTACACACCTTTCCACTCTAGCCTATCCTTACCCGGAATCTCTAGAGCCACAGTCTTGGTATTACAGTTCAACACAACATGATACGGGGATAACCAAGTCATGCCTAAAATAATATCAAAGTCGACCATATCAAGAATTACTAAGTCTACCCAAGTTTGCAACCCCATAAATACAACCGAGCAATTATGATAAACATGAGTCACAATCACCGACTCTCAAACCGGCGTAGAAACATAGATAGGGGAATCAAGGATATCACATATCAAGTCCAGACCCAATGCAAAACTCACAGACAAATAAGAATATGAAGAACCTGGGTCAAATAATACCGAAGCCATTTTATCACAGATAAGAATGGTACCTGTGATCACTGCATCAGATGCCTCAGCCTCGGTCCTCCCTAGAAATGCATAACAGTGAGCCCAGTCATCAATCCGAGAAACTTCCCTATCCGAGTGCTTCATACCCCTGCTCGTGCCGCCATTCCCTCTTTCTCCCCGACCTCCCTGAAAGTTACCTCGCCCACCCTGTGGAAGACCTCTAGCATGACCACCTCTACCTGCCGGGACCACAACCTTGGGCTTCTACTGAATCTGATTACCGATCTGTCTATCAGGGCACTCCCTCTTAAAGTAGCCTAGATCACCACAATGGAAACAACCACTATCAAGTGCAGGCCTTCTAGCAGATGAATAAGAAGATCCCTGGCCCTTAGGAGTTGAAAACTGCTGCTTAGCTCCCGGACGACCACCTGTAGCACCTGGCAGAGCTGAATGAATAGGACGGGCTAAGTATACTTGCTGACTCTGACCCCTGGACTATGAACCACCATAATTTCCCTTATTCTGGGGCTTCTTGGCTAACACCTTAGCCTGCCCTGCCTGCCTGACTCCCTCAAGTTTCTTCACATAATCTTCCACTTCACTAAAGCCTTTTCCTGAAGAAGTCATGTGTACAGACAATACCTGAAGTTCAGTATTCAAACTCTTGACAAACAATCGGACCTGCTACTCCTCGGAACCCAACAACTGGTTAGCAAAATGAGACAAGGCATGAAATTTTTCCTTGTAAACAGAGACTGACATGCTACCTTGCTCCAAACTCAAGAATTCATCCTTTTTTCGATCCCTCAAGGTACGAGGTACGTACTTCTCTAAGAAAAGAGAGTGGAACTGCTCCCAAGTTAGTGGAGGTAAAACAGATGACCGACACTCCATATGAGATCTCCACCACCGCTCGGCATCACCCTGCAGCTGAAATGTGAAGAACTCAACCCCATACTGTTGCACAATGCCCAGCTTGTATAACCTCTCATAACAATCCAGTATGAAATTATAAGCATCTTCCTTGTTCGTACCCTGAAACGTAGGAGGTTTCATCTTGAGAAACTTGGTTAGCATCTCATGTTCATTTCATGTCATCACCAGGCCTAGCATTGGCCTGAAGAAGTCACCTGTGCCTGAAGTTGCATCCATCCTGGGAGCCGTAGGATCTGCTGGTTGGGTACCCAGAGCCTGATTTGCAACGCCCGCGGGTATGGCTCCAGCACTAACCAAACCACTCAAGAAGTTCCAAGCCTGCTGAAATGCTTCGGTGTCATAGAGGGAAGGCCTACACCTCTATCCGGTGCCGCCTCTGCCTCCGCCTGTGCCCTTTCATCCTCCACAACAACTTCCACATCATCGACAACCTGTTCCTGAGGTGGGGGAGGGGTTGCCTCTCGGGCTCCTGCAGCAGCTTGAGACCCACCCCTAGAGAGTGTGGCTCTACCTCGTCCTCTGCCCCTTCCTCTGCCTCTACCACGAATAGCCGGGCTTGCTGCTGGGACCGCCGGTCTAGCTCCGTTGTTCTTTGTGTTAACCATCTGCGGATAGAAGAGTGAACGAGTCTGATACCAATTTGTATCACAAGATGGCAATTGGAATCAAGTTATAGCATGATGGAAGAAAGAAGAGATAGTTTTCTAAAGTCCTATAGCCTCTCGAAGAAAAGTACAGACGTCTCTGCACCATTACGCAAGACTCTACTAGACTTGTTTTAGTACGACAAGATCAACGAACCTAGGGCTTTGATACCATCTTTATCATGACCCAGACCGTCATGAGTGGCACCCACCCAACCCTCAGATGAGCGAACCAATAGAGTCTAACTCTTAGCCTAGCCTAACAGCTTAAAACCAGTGTGCAGAAATGTAAACTAGAAATCATTCATAAATAAAATCAACTCTATGAATAAATTAAACTGTGGAAATTCCTCCGTAGAATCTGAAAGTCATCGTACCAAATGTATCTACCAAAAACTAGAGTACGGGGATGCAACCCCAAAAATAGAAATAGTGTAAGCTTGAAACAAATGGGCTACAACTCAATAGATGGAAATCAAGACAGCTTGGTCGAACAACTTACCCTTGATATCTCAAAGTGTCAAGCCTACAAGTGATGTGGTGCGTCAACCGCCGGAAGATTTCCTGTACTCACAAAAAGAAAAGAAAGTGCAATATCTGTACACACCCACCGTATACTGGTAGGATCATCAGCTAGTTCAAAATAAAATAGTGTATGAGTATTACATCAATCAAGTAAGAGTACAGAAACACATAGGCAAGTCAACAGGTAATCCTAGACTACAAGTCTCTACCTAACTTGTCCCACATGTAAACCACTTCACAGTTATGATCAATAATCCACAACAATAACAGTCATACCTCGTTACATATCTCGGACCCACCCTGGATCCCCTCTACACTACACCTAAGTGCCAGCTATACAACCCGGTCTACACCAAGACCAAAACTCATAAAGCAATGTAACAATTCATAATCACAACCCGGTCCACTCATGGAACCATTAATAAAGATGCAACAATACAATAAAGTAAACCCGTACTAGGCGTGGTACCCGAGCCAACCATTAGTGTTATCCTGTACCAAGCGTGGTACCCGAGCCAACCGTTAGTATATCCCGTACCAGGCTTGGTACTCGATCCAACCGTTAGTATATCCCATACCAAGCATGGTACCCGAGCCAACCGAATGTCACATAAATCCAAAGTCACAAACAATGAATAATCAACACTTGTAAACCAACAAGAAATAACACTTAGTTCATTTCACCAGACTGAAAAACAAGACTTTTGGACATTCCTAATTCATTCACTAAGCAATGCAAACCATACAAGTACTTAGACATGAGTACACAAACATACAATGCATACAGGAATCAATAACCATCACCTACCTCGAATAAGAAAGCTCTATAGTGCCGGAGCTTCCCCTTTTTCAGGATCCCTTACTTGTTCTTGGTCTAGAAACAAATGCACAGTAGACAAAAATCAACACTTATGGCCTACAAATTACCCAAATTATGAAAAATCCCAAACCCCAGGCCATCCACGATCATTCCACCAATTCCCAGGATTTCCCACCATTAATTCACCTAAGTTCATCAATTTTACGGATTCCCTTAGAGAATTATGGCTAAATGATCATTAGCCATTATCAAGAATCATGACCCAAGAACTCTAGCACCCTAGAATCCCGTTTTTTCCCGGATTCTACCATTTCTAGGTCATCCCAAACCTTTCCCCAAGTCCACCCCTAGCATTTCTATAGCATAGGAAAGATACTAAGGAGTTTGGGGAGTAGAATCCTTACCTTTAGGAAGAAAAATGATGGAAAACTGGTACAAATCGCCCAAAATATCCCTCTTCTTCTCCCAAAATGAGTTGCAGATAAACTGAACTATTTTGGGGAAGTTCCTGCATTAAATCCCATCACGCTCTGCTATAGCGGTACCACCATAGCGGAGTCGTCCGCTATGGCGGAGGCTGACCGATGTTGACTTCCGTTAGAGCAGTAATTTCTTCGCTACAGCAGGTTGCTATGGAGGAGTGTCAATCGCCGTAGCGGTTGACACGGGACAGAAAGTTTTAAAATCTCCAAAACTAGTCCATTTTACAACACACTTATTTTGTTGACGTCCTGAAATAACTCCTTCACGTCAACCTCAATTTCAGGATTTCTACTTACCCAAATTTGATTCTGAAAAGTCCCCCGGACTTATTTATGTGTTAGCTACAAGGAAAACTAGCTCGAATCAATACATCAAACCTAATCCTTACCCAGATTGACCTAGATGATACCTCGCTCCAAACCCAGCCGAGACTAGCCTAGCCCAATGTTTGAAACTCCCAAACACGGAGTTTTCTAACTCTAAAAATTGGCACGAATGATTTTCCTATAACGACAGACCTGGCCGTTACACCATGGATCCCTGCAATAAATAATATAGGGAAAAAGGTTCAGAACACACCTAAACTAAGGCCGAAATTATTGTTACACTCCAACTTTGTGGGGGTCCTATGACTCTTCTGGACTATTTTATAGTGTAATTTTGAGGGTATTATCAGCACAGTTGGACGTGCAAATGAACACACGTATAAGAAACAACTTCAAAATAGTAGATTGAAAGTAAAAATCATAAGAAATTTAAATGATTTGTGTTATTTGATCAATAATTCTAAAGATAAAGTTAGAGTGTTTTAGGGAAACCCTAGGGTTAATGGAAGATAAATTTAAATTAATGATAATCGACCCCTCTTTTTGGTAGTGTGTGTAAGAACTCACTTTAGTTTGAGTGATTTAGTGGTCCAATTAAGCTGATAATACCCTCAATATTATACTATAAAATAGTCAAGGGGGGGTCATAGAACACCTACAAAGTTAGAGTGTGTACTCTGTCACGACCCGAAATCGAGCCATGATGGCGTCTACATAACCCCCCAGTAGACAAGCCTAACCCAAACATGCAGAAAACAATAAATAATAATTAGACTAAATAAGTTGAAGATATAATGAAAAGATAGGGCCAATACCATATATATATACCATCATACAAAATATATGTAAGAAGGCCCGAAAGTGACCAAAAAGACAAAACAACACGAGAACCCACCCAAACCTGGTGTCACTAGTACAAGAGCGACTAAAGTAAAGAGTAGCTATACAAAAGATGTTGTCTATCCAAAATACAAAATATAGACAGAATGTACAATATGGAAAGCATGTAAAGTCTCCAAAAGCGTCGGGAGCTCACCGCCATCCAAACAACAACGGGTCTCAAACGACAGGAGATCAGCAAAGGTGGCTCGTACTAGGTGCTGCATCAGAAAAAAGAGATGCAGACTATAGTATGAGTACCAAGACAATGGTTACTCAGTAGGCATCATAGGCCGACCGAGAGCAGAAATATAATATATATATAAATAGATCACAGAAAAGCATCTAACTCTGCAGGGATCCACCTAAATCTAGTTATAAAGCCGGAGACATGCCAATAAACCAACAAATGAAAAGGAAAGGAAAACAATATCAAGCCAACTAGAGTCAATCCACGTGCCAAAGCAAATGCAATGCGGTGCACGATGATGCATGAGTGAATGCAATATAATATAAACCTAGAATACCGCATCGGGCGCCTAGAATACCGCATTGGACTATGCATATATATATGTGAAATAGTAAAATACCTGAAATAACGCATCGAGGGGCCAGAATATCGCATCGGACTATAAATATATATATATATATATATATACATATATGAGAGTAAAATACCCAGAATAACGCATTAGGGGTCCGGAATACCGCATCGGACTATAATATATGCATAAAATAGTAGTTTCTCCTTTTCTTTCCAAAATCCCATAGTAATACTTAATGTAATTTTTATTTAAGTCCAGAAATCTCCACAACCATAGTAAAGACTCATTTCAAACCTAAAACCTTTGAAAAACCATCCATGTTGTACCAATGATATGCCATCCGACATGAGTATGAATGTTCATAAACAGAGGAAAAACCACTCCGTCAGATCAAACAGGGCAAGAATACCCTCCAAACCAAGAGAACTAACCTAGAACTCCATCGAAATCCTAGCCATGGCCTCAGGCCCACAGTTACACACAAGGATAGAATAAAGTGGTAAAGCAAAAACCAACAGGAAATCTCTATTCTACCTCTAAAGCCTCCTAAAAACATGCTAAGAATTTTATACTAGTAACACAGAAGAAGCGAGCTCATAGGCAAAGGATAACATACAGTTCTAGGCTAAAAATCTGAAATGGCCAATTAACATGATATACAGGATTCAAGCCTAAAGTCTATCTAAAATCCAACCTAGCACTCCAGTAATATAAAAATATATATTATCTAACTAACTCAGTCTAAAAGGTAAACCGTAACCTACCTCAGGGCCAAACTGCAAGCATAAATAGTCAATCATGTGCCTTCCCCTTCCGAACAGCCTCAGAAAGCTTCCACGCAATCAAGAACATAAACTAGGTGTCAAGACGAGAAGAATGACACCCATATTGCTATATGGAAAAATGGGCCAGAAATTGGGTCAGAAAAATGACCCTCGGGGCTCGTGCAATGAAATAGAAAATAATAATTCAAAATTATGCTCGCGGTGGGTTAAGAAACCCATGCCCAAAGTTTGGGCACGAATGGAGCTTGACTCGGGGACCAAAACAGCTCCAAAGTGCTACTAATTCACGGAATTAAAATGAGAAAAACTCAAAATTAAAGGCGAAAACCTACCTCGACAAGAGGAACACGTCACAAAGATGAATTGCACGAATTTAAGAACATGCCGTCCCTAAAAGTCGGCCTTCAACAAGGATCACTCCAACTCTAGGAATTAACAACAAGGGAATTTAAGCGGGGGAAATACTAGAATTTCTACGGAAGAGGGAGAGGGGTGATGAGGGGGCTTAACTGATGAATGACATTGAGCAAGGGAGCTGGGATTAAGGAGATTTGGAGCTCAACAAAGGAGTTTCTTGGAATTTAGAAAGAGAAAATGAAGTTGAAACTTTATATAACTTCCAGGGGTCCTTCATCGCGATCGCGACAGGACCCCCGTGTTCGCGAGGAACAACTGGCCCAACCATCGCGATCGCGATGGTCCAGGCCGCATCCGCGGAGAAAAAGCCAAGCTGGGTCCCAGCCAGCTACATCACAAATGCGATGGAAACCCTTCGCGAACGTGATGGTCAAGAAACCAGACCATCGCGAACATGATGGGATCCTCGCAATCGCGAAGAGCAAAAGGGTCTGCAACTTAATGCAGCAACCAGCAATTTCCCCAAGTCTAAAAATCTTCCAATGGATCCTTGAGATTCATCTGGAACCCCGTGAACACAAACCAACTATGCTACCCTACCAGAAATAACATTTTGGACTCAATGGAATTGACGAAACTCCTAACAGAGATAAATTTAATGAAAAGTGGGCCCCATGCCCAAAACCAACTCGAAAATCAAAACCCAAAAACAAGTTTGGAAGCCTCGAGACCTGAACCAAAGATCCCTCTAGCCCAAAGTCGACATTCCAGAGCTTACGGCTGACAAAATTTCCATCCGAGGCCGTCTTCTTCAAATGTTGACCAAAGTCAACCCTATCAGCTAAACTGACTTCAAAACACACAAAGCCACACAAAACTAAACAAAAAACACTCAAACCCAGACTAATGGTCCCACTAGACAAAAATCCCTATTTTACAGCCAACGGAACTGTCGGAATTTGATTCTAAGTGCGTTTGACAAGAAAGTTGACTAAAGTGAAAGATTTACCAACTTTAAGGACTAAAACAGTGAAATGGTCATAACGACCTAACCGACAGCCCGGGCACCAAACTGTCAGTCTCGGTAAGTCATAAATGACCTGTTGCTGCTGAGGGGAAGCTTGAAATACAGAAAAAAAATAGAAAATGGAAAATGACCTGGAGGGTCATTACAACATCCAGTACTAAAAGAACTTTCATCCGTGAAAGTTAGAAAAAGGATAGTACTTAAAGACTCAAAAAGATGAGGATAACGGGTCTGTATGTCGGTCTTGATCTCCTAAGTAGCCTCCTCGACAAGACGATGCCACCACTGAACCTTAAATGACAGAATCTCCTTGGACCTCAACTTCCTAACCTGCCTGTCCAAAATAGCAAACAGGCTTCTCCTCAAAGGCTAAGGACTCATCCAACTGAACCGACTCTAACTGAAGCACGTGAGACTTATCCGGAATGTACTGTCATAGAATAGAGACATGAAACACAGGATGCACACTAGAAAGAGAGAGAGGCAAGGCTAACTCATAAGCAACATCTCCAATACGATGAAGGATCTCGAATGGCCCAATGAACCTCATACTGAGCTTACCCTTCCTCCCGAACCTCATCACGCCCTTCATGGGCGATACCCAAAGGAACACATTGTCACCAACCATAAACTCAAGATCTCGAACTCTCCAGTCAGCATAACTCTTTTGCCTACTTTAGGTAGAACAAAGTCTCTCCTGAATAACCCGAACTCTATCCATAGAATCACAAAGAAAATTGGTACCCCACGGCCTAACCTCAAAAGCATTAAACTAACCCACCAAGATATGCACCATCTACCATACAACGCCTCGAATGGAGCCATATAAATACTGGAATGATAAATATTATTATATGAAAACTCTGCCAAAGCTAAACACTGGTCCCACTAACCAGCAAAATTAATAACACAGGCTTGCAGCATATCCTCCAGAACCTGAATGGTGCACTCTAACTGACCATCTGTCTGCAGATGAAAAGCGATGTTAAGCTCAACTCTAGTACCCAACTCTCTCTTAATAAACCACCAGAAGTGCAAAGTAAACTGAGTACCCCAGTCAAAGATGATAGAAACTGGCACACCATGCAAACGGACAATCTCCCAAATATAGATCTGAGCCAACCTCTCGAAACTGTAGGAAGTTTGAACTGGCAGGAAGTGAGCAAACTTCGTCAACCTATACATAATAACCCAAATAGCATCAAATCTTTACAAGTTATATGGCAATTTGACTACAAAATCCATGGATATACGCTCCCATTTCCATTCTGGAATGGGTAGTCTCTGTGATAAACCACCTGGTCTCTGGTGCTCGAACTTTACCTGCTGACAGTTCAAGCACCTGGATACAAAATCCAAAATATCCCTCTTCATCCCACACCACCAATAGTGCTGCCTCAAGTCACGATACATCTTAGCTGCCCCAGGATGAATGGAATATCTAGAACAATGAGCCTCCTCCAGTATCAATCTGACTAAGTCACCAACCCTAGGAATGCAGATACGACCCTTGATCCTCAGAACACCCTCTGAATCTAAAGCCACCTTCCTAGCCTTACAACTCAACACCTTGTCACAAATGATTCTCAATCTTGCATCATCAAACTGTTATGCTCGAATCTTCTCCAACGAGGAGGACCTAGCCTCAACATAAGAAAGAATATAGCCCGGCTCAGAAATGTCAAGTCGAATAAACCTATTAGCCAAGGACTGGATGTCCCAAGCTAAAGGTTACTCCTCTGTAGCTAAGAAAGCCAAGCTAACCATACTCACCACCTTCTGGTCCAAGGCATCCGCTACCACATTTGCCTTGCCCATATGATAGAGAATAAAGAACTCATAGTCCTTCAGTAACTCCAACCACCTACGCTACCTCATATTTAGATCCTTCTGGCTGAAAATGTACTGAAGACTATGATAGTCAGTAAAGATCTCACAATGCATGCCATAGAGATAATGCCTCCACATCTTCAATCCGAAGACTACCGCTACTAACTCCAAGTCATGAGTGGGGTAGTTCCTCTCATGAACCTTCAACTGTTTGGAAGCATAAGCAATAACCCGACCCTGCTGCATCAACACACAACCCAAACCAACACCTAACACATCACAATATACGGTGAAACCCTGACCCTCGACCGGAAGAGTAAGAATCGGAGCTGAAGTCAACAAGGCCTTGAGCTTCAGAAAGTTCACCTCACACTCATCTGACCACTGGAAGGGAACATTCTTCTGAGTCAATCTAGTCAACAAAGCTGCTATCGAAGAAAATCCCTCCATAAACCATCTGTAATAACCTGCTAACCCAATGAAATTGCAAACTCGGTAGGAGAATTAGGCCTAGCCCAATCATGAACTGCTGTAATCTTCGCCGGATCTACCATAATCCCATTCTTGGACACCATGTGCCCCAACAATGCCACAGAATCAAGCCAAAACTCACACTTAGTGAATTTGGCATACAACTAGTAGTCTCGTAAAGCCTAAAGTACAACTCTAAGATGCTGCTCATGCTCCTCCCTACTCCTCAAGTAAATCAGAATATTGTCGATGAACACAATCACAAACAAATCCAGATAAGCACTGAATATACGGTTCATCAACTACATAAATATTGTTGGGGCATTAGTCAACCCAAAAGACATAACTAGGAACTCTTAATGGTCATATCGAGTCCTAAATACAGTCATTGGGATGTCCTCACCCCTGATCCTCAACTGGTGATAACCGGACCTCAAATCTATCTTGGAGAACATTGTTGCACCCTGTAGCTGGTTAAACAAGTCATTAATATGTGGCATCGGATATCTGTTCTTGACTTCCACTTTATTCAACTTCCTGTAGTCGATACACATATGCATAGACCCATCATTCTTCTTCACAAACAGAACTGAAGCACCCCACGGAGACACACTAGGCCTGATGAACCCTCTACTTAACAGATCCTAAAGCTGATCCTTATGCTCCCTCAACTCAGCAGGTGCCATCCGATATGGCAAAATGGAAATGGACTTGGTGCCCGACTTGACATCGATACCAAAATCAATGTCATGATCAGGAGGAAGACCCAAAAGATCGGAAGGAAATACATCCAAATACTTGCAAACCACAGGAATAGACTCAAGAGGAGGTGTGGTGGCACTATTATCACGAACATATGCAAGATAAGCTAAGCACCCCTTCCCAACCAGCCGTTGGGCGCTCAGAAAGAATATAACTCCCCTCGGCATGTGTCTATCGGCTCCCTTCCATATGATAGGAGGGATACAAGGCATTCAAAGAGTAACGGTCTTGGCAAAACAATCCAAAACTGCATGATAAGGAGACAACCAATCCATGCCCAAGATCACATCGAAATTGACCATATCAAATACAACCAAGTCTACCCTCATGTCATACCCCAAGATAGTGACCATACAAGCTCGATACACCTGAAAAACTACTAAAACATTACCTACTAGGTAGATACACACAAAGGCATAGGCAAGGACTCACAAGCATACTCGAGACGAGTAGCATAATAAGTAGATACATATGAGAATGTAGACCCCGGATCAAACAAAGTAGAAGCAGACTGATGAAAAATGGAGATCATACTTGTGATCACAGTATCTGAAGCCTCGCCCTCTGTACAGCCTAGAACTGCATACATGTGGTGTCGACCGCCACGACCACCTGACCTACCGGACTGAAGACCACCTCTCATACCCTGGGGACCACCCCTACTACCCTGTGAACCGCCTCTAGCTGGAGGTGCTGGAGCCTTGGGGGCCTGAACCAACTGATCTTGTCGCCTAGGATGCTGCACCGATGGGCACTCTCTAGCAAAGTTGCCTATCTTGCCACACTCATAACAATCCCAATCGTATGTACTCCGTTGTGAAGACTCGGCCAAATCAGAATGACCACCATGACCCGTAGACCCTGAATAACCACCTCGGGGAGCAGGAATGAGACTCTGGCTACTCTTACTCTCAGTAGTCTTTAATGCCACCTGAACAGGCCAGCTCAGCTGGAAATGCTACTGGTGCTGACCTTTACCATAGTAGCCCCTACCACGGCCCTATGAATTACTGAAACTGCCCTGGTGGTGGGGCCTCTTATCGCTTCCCCTATGGGCCTCTCGAAGTACACCCTCAATAGTACATACATGATCAACTACCTCTAGAAAAGACTGACCCAATGCTACCATACCCTTTGTGGCCAAGAGAAGATGCAAAGTCAAACCAGCGTACTCTTTCGTGCTCGGTGGGTAGAATCATAGTGGCATGTATGGATAATTTATGGAACTGAACCTCGTACTCAGACACAGTCATGGAGCCCTGCTCCAACCTAGCAAATTGATCCATCAGATGCTCCCTCATACTACGCGGTACATACTTCTCTAGAAAAGCTGCTGAGAACTGATCCCAAGTAAGCAGAGGTGACCTGACTGGTCTATGAGCAACATATGATCTCCACAACTATTTTGCTGGACCATCCAGCTGAAACGCAGTGTAATTATCTCCATGAGACTCAACTAACCCCAAACAATGTAACCTTTCTTGGCAGCTAGTCAGAAACTCGTGCGCATCCTCCCTAGAAGCACTTGAAAACCTCGGAGGACGCAATCTGAAGAACATACCAAGCATCTTCTGCTCCTCATAAGACATAACTGGCATGGATATAAGAGGGGGAGAAACTGCAGGGACCGGTAATACCTCAAATCTGGGAGCCATAATAGCAGGCTACGCTCCTGAACCCTGTGCTACTGCGTGGCCTGAAGTCTGAGCCTCACCTTAAACTTGAGAACCAATTGGAGTGCTTAGTGAAGCTGCTGGTGGGGCCATAACCATAAGAAACCCCAACAATCGAACCAAGGTGTCCTGCAATACTGGAGTAGCCACAAAACTTGCTGAATGTTGGGCTGGCCTCACATGCTCTGGCTCATAATGAATCTCATCCACCCTAACCTCAGGCTCTGGTGACGATAGTCTAGCCCGGGCCTGAGCTGGCACTACAGCCCGTGCCCTACCTCGACCTCTGGGTCAACCTCTACCCCGTCCCCTAGTTGGGGCTTTAACTGCAAGCGCAGGGGCCTCGTCTTCACCCGCTTCCGATCTCGTTTGAACCATCTGAGAAAGAGTGAAACAAAGATACTTAGAAGTTTACCAAATCAAGTAAGCACGATAAGGAATCAAACAAAATGAAGTATTTCCTAGGGAATGTCCTATAGCCTCTCGTAGATTAGATACGGATGTCATCGTACTAATCCACGAGACTCTACTAGTCACTTTGCTCTTGTACTGGCGAGACTGGTGAACCTAGAGCTCTGATACCACTCTATCATGACCCGAAACTTGGCCATAATGGCATCTATATAACCCCCCAGTAGATAAGCCTAACCAAAAAGTGTGGAAGACAATAAATAATAATTAAACTAAAGAAAGCGGAAGATATAATGAAAAGATAGGGACAATATCATATGTATATACCATTGTACAAAATATACATAAGAAGGCCCGAAAGTGACCAAAAAGACAAAACAACATGAGAAACCACCCAGACCTGGTGTCACTAGTACATGAGCAACTAAAGTAAGGAGTAGCTATACAACAGATGTTGTCTATCCAAAATACAAAATATAGACAGAATGTACAAGATGGAAAGCATGTAAAGTCTCTAAAAGCGCTGGGAGCTCACCGCGATCCAAACAGTAACAGGTCTCAAACGACAGGAGATCAGCGAGGGTATCTCGTACTAGGTGTTGTATCAAAAAAAAGATGCAAAGTGTAGTATGAGTACCAAGACAACGGGTACTCAGTAGGCATAATAGGGCGACCGAGCACAGAAAGATAATATATATATAAATAGATCACAATGGTAGTAAAGCCTCATTTCAAACCAAAAACCTTTGAAAAACAATCCATGTTGTACCAATAATATGCCATGCGATATGCGTATGAATGTTCACAAACAGAGGAAAAACCACGCCGTCAGACCAAACAGGGCAAGAATACCCTCCAAACCAAGAAAACTAACCTGGAACTCCATCCAAATCCTAGCTATGTCCTCAGGCCCATAGTTACACACAATAATAGAATAAAGCGGTAAAGAAGAAACAAAAGCAAAAACCAACGGGAAAACTCTATTCTACCTCTAAAGCCTCCTAAAAACATGCTAAGGATTTTATACTAGTCACACAGAAGAAGCGAGCTCCTACGCTAAGGATAACATACAGTTCTAGGCTAAAATCCAAAATGGCCAATTAACATGATATACAGGATTAAAGCCTAAAGTCTATCTAAAATTCAACCTAGAGTTCCAGTAATATACACATATATACTATCTAACTAACTCAGTCTAAAAGGTAAACTGTAACCTACCTCGGGGCCGAACTACAAGCACAAACCATCACTCATATGCCTTCCCCTTCTGAACAGCCTCAGAAAGTTGCCACGCTATCAAGAACATAAACTAGGTGTCAAGATGAGAAGAATGACACCCATATTGCTATACAAAAAATGGGATAGAAATCGAGTCAGAATAATGACCCTCGGGGCCCGTGCAATAAAACAGAAAATAAAAATTCACAATTATGCTACCGATGGGTTAAGAAACCCATGCCCAAAGTTTGGGCACGAACGCATATCGATTCGGGGCCCAAAATAGCCTCGAAGTGCTACTAATTCACGAAATTAAAACGAGAAAAACTCGAAATTAAAGGTGGAAACCTACCTCGACAAGAGGAACATGTCACGGAGATGAATTGCAAGAATTTAAGAACATGCAGTCTCCAAAAGTCAACCTTCAACAAGGATCACCCCAACTCTAGGACTTAACAACAAGGGAATTTAAGCGGGGTAAATACGAGAATTTCCACGGAAGGGGGATAGGGGTAACGAGGGGACTTACCTGATGAATGACACTGAGCAAGGGAGCTGGGATTAAGGATCTTTGGAGCTCAACAATGGAGTTTCTATGAATTTAGAAGGAGAAAACGAAGTTGAAACTTTATATAACTGCCAGTGGTCCTTCATTGCGATCGCGACAGGACCTCGCATTCGCTAGGAACAGCTGGCCCAACCATTGAGATCGCAATGGTCCAGGCCGCATCCATGAAGAGGAAGCCAAGCTGGGTCCCAACCAGCTACATCACGAATGTGATGGAAACCCTTCGCGAATGTGATAGCCAAGAGCAAAAGGGTCTGCAACTTAATGCAGCAACAAGCAATTTCCTCAAGTCCAAAAATCTTCTGACGGACCCTAGAGATTTATCTGGAACCCCATGAACACAAACCAACCATGCTACCCTACCTGAAATAGCATTCCAAACTTAATGAAATCGATGAAAGTTCCAACGGAGATTGTTTTTACAAAAAGTGGGTCCCATGCCCAAAACTAACTCAAAACCCAAAAACAAGTTCAGAAGCCTCAGGACCCAAACCAAAGGTCCCACTAGCCCAAAGTCAACATTCTGGAGCTAATGGCGCTGACAAAATTTCCATCCAAGGTTGTCTTCTCCAAATGTTGACCAAAGTCAACCCTACCTGCCAAACTGACTTCAAAACACACAAACCCATACAAAAACAAACTGAAAACACTTAGACCCAGAACAATGGTTCCACTAGACCAAAATCCCCATTCTGGAGCTGATAAAACTATTGAAATTAAATTCTGAGTGTGTTTTCCAAGAAAGTTGACTGAAGTCAAAGATTTACCAACATTAAGGGCTATTACAGGGAAATGGTCAAACGAACTAAGGGACAGCTCGGTCACTGAACCATCAGTCTTGGTAAGTCATAAATGACTTGTAGCCGGTGAGGGAAAGCTCAAATCATAGAAAAAGCATGGAAAATAGAAAATGACCTGGAGGGTCATTACAAACAACAAGTTCGGCCATAGTTTAGGTGTGTTTTGAGTCATTTTCCCCAACAATATATACAAAGAGAGAGTTTAAGAAGAATGGCGGTATACTGGTAACCTCAAGTAAAAAGTAAAAAGTAAACATACTCATGCTAAAAGCATTATAACTAACAAAAACATGTTAAACACACTCTCAAGATAAGAATAGATAGATAGAAAACAACCTCACAAATACCACCTTAGGATAGAATAATCTACACCCCAAGAAATCAAAAATCCACTAACCAGCACCATGATAAAATGGAATCTGCTAACTCACAAGTGCTAAGAAGGCCACAAAACCAGTGCCTCAACAAGATAAACTCCACTAATCCACAAATAATCGGAAACCTTTAACAGGTACTACACTAGGATAGCCACTTCTAAACCACCAATAACTGAAGGCCATAACAAGCTCTATAATAAGATAGAAGTAAGATAATCTACCTACAGTCCCAATGGGCGCTCATACAATTGAGGAACACAATTAAATGAAAACAAACCCTCCGATATCATATACTACCAAAGCGTACACTGAGCAAATAATAAATAAGAGTGGATCCAAATACAATATGCATGATGTGATATGATATGATGGTACCAGTATGATAGTAACCCCGTATGTACGTACCCTCGGTGCCTAAGGGCCCAGTAGATAGGATTTATAGAAGGACTTCCCCATATACCTCAATTGCACTATATACCCCTCCTATGGGACACTCATCACGTAGTCCCCAGTCTGGATCAGCAAGGTCCATGGAGGTCCTCCACCACATAATAAAATAGAATGCAAAATCTCAAAGTATAAGTTCTCAGAATGTATCCAGGTATAAACCTGTGATCAAAATCTCATAGTATGTTTCTAAAGTCTATCCGGGTCTAAATCAGTAATAGTAATCTCAAAACCCTAATAAAGGGTGCCCAGAGTGTATCTAGGTCTAAATCTATAGTAAAAATATGTCTAGCACTATGGCACAACCAAATCTAGTATCAATATGAAAACCAGTGGTAAAATCATTATAATATACCCTTTTATTCAAAGAAAATCTATCAAGTCAATTCTAAAAACCCTTTTTATTATCATTTATATCGAAAAATAGGCCCTCAGGCCATGTAGAGTTTAGAAAACTGGTTTTAGTAGGCCCATAGCCAAAATAGTAGAAAATCCTTTGCATGAATGATATGATCGCAAACAAATAATAGCCAAACGGCTCAATATCAACCTATCGGCCCTGCACAGGTATATCAACTCTACATGTAATGATCCTCTAGGTCATTTTCCTATTTTTTATACTTTTCTGCATTTTGTGCTTTCTCACAATGACTATAGGTTATTTATGACTTGCTAGGACTGACGATTTGGTGCCCAGGCCATTTGTTAGGTCATTATGTCCATTTCCATATTTTTGAACTTGAACGTAGAAAATCTTTGATTTTGGTCAACTTTCTTAGTAAATACCTCAGAATCGAATTCTGACAGTTCCATTGGCTCTAGAACAAGGATTTTGGTCTAGAGGGACCCTTGGTCTGGGTCTAGGTTCTGTCGGTTTGGTTTTGTGTTATTTTCTGTGTTTTCAGGCCAGTTTGGCTTGTGAGGTTGACTTTGGTCAATATTTAGAGAAGACGGAATTGGATGGAAATTTCATCAGCACAGTTAGCTTCGGAATGTGAACTTTAGGCTAGAGGGACCTTTGGTTCAGGTCCTAAGGCTTCCGAACTTGTTTTGGGGTATTGAGTTCCGAGTTGGTTTTGGGCATGAGGCCCACTTTTCATTAAAATGATCTCCATTGGGAGTTTTCTCATTTTTGTTGTGTTTGGAATGATGTTTTTGATAGGGTATCATGGTTGGTTTGTGTTTACGAGGTTCTAAATGAATCCCAAGGGTCCGTCAGGTGACTTTTTAGCCTTGGAAAATTGATGGTTATTGTTGTGTGTTGTATACCAGTTTGGTTATCGTGATCGCGAGGTGCCTATCGCGTTCGCAATGGTCTATCTTCTTAGCCATCGCGATCGCGTGGGTTGATCCTCGTGACCATGATAAAGAAAGTTGGGACCCAGTCTAGCTTATTCTAGGAGATTGCGTGGCTGGACCATCGTGACTACAATGGTTTGTCCAACTCGTTATCGCGATCGGGTGGGGTCCTTTGTGATCGCGATGAAGGACCCTGGAAGCTATATAAGCTGCCAACTTTATTTTTTCCTCCACAATTTGGAAATTTCCTTCATTGTTAAGCATTCAAGCTCTACTCCAAGCCCTTTTATTCAGTCACTTTGTTCTGGTAAGTCCCCCCTATCCCTCCTCCCCTTTTTCCATTGTTTAATTTGCTCTAATCCCGTTAAATCTTGTTGGTTTTCCTTTTATTAGTCCCTTGAACTAGAGGACCTCGGGTCTATTTTAAGCCCTGAAATGAGTCTCGTTCGCACTCAACTTTTGGACATGTGTTCTTTAAATTGTTGCGAACATAATTGTGATTTTTATTTTCTATTTCGTTACACGAGCCCCGACGTGATTTTCCATCCCAATTTCTAGCCTAATTTATCATATACCAATATGGGTGTCATTCTTCTCATCTTGACACCTGGATTCTGTTCTTGATAGTGTGGAAGCTTTCTAAGGCTATTCAGAAGGGGAAGGCGCACGAGTGATGGTTTTGCTTGTAGTTTGGCCCCGAGGTAGGTTACGATTTACTTTCTAGACTGAGTTTAGTTAGATTTTATATTATATATGTTACTGGAACATTTGATTGGACTCTAGGTAGAATTAGGCTTAAATTATGTTACTTGTATTATTTTAGCCATTTTGGATCATAGATTAGAATTATTCATGTTATCCTTAGTCTAAGAGCCCATAGTATTGTTGTGCCTAACATAGAATCCTTAGCGTGCTTTTAGGAGGGTTATGAGGTGGAGTGGTTGCTTTTAATTGTTTTTGTGGTTATTTTCCATTCTTCCTATTCTATTTCATCGTTGTGTATATCTGTGGGCCCGATGCCATAGCTTGGATTTGGACGGAGTTTCCAAGTCAGTTCTCTTGATTTGAGGGTGTTTTGCCTGGTTTTGCCTTATTATGTGCTATATATTCTGAACGTGGAAATTTACATGTTCATTCTGCATTCTCATGCCATTTGCATAGAAAGGAATGATTTTTGAGGTTTTGGTTCCAGACTTGATATTTACTATAGTTACTATGATTTTCTAACCTTGGAGGAAATTATTTTGGTTTTATTATTGGTTTTGGAAAGTAAAGGAAAACACTTATTTTATGCCGATCCGAGGTACGTTTTTGGACCTTTTATCCATTTACTTTTTGTTAATGAGTCTGATGATTGATTTTGGGCAACTGTATATGTTGATGAGTCCGATGTTAAATTGCGGGCGCCTGATATGATATTTTGGGTTTTTACTTTCTATGCATATGTTGATGAGTCCAATGTTAAATTTCAAGCGCCCAATGCAATGTTTCAGATTTTACTTTTATACAAGCGTGCATCACATCATCTCCCTTTGCATTGCATTAGCTTGAGTATATTTGGGTTGTCGGTTGCCTGGCTTGATTCTGTTGTTATTTTTTTCTTTTTGTTGGTTCAGTTAGTTTTATTTCCAGCTTTATAACTAGATTTAGGTGGATCCCTGTAGTTACCTTACTTCCCTGTAAATTATATTATATATTATCTTTCTACACTCGGCTGGCCTATGATGCCTATTGGGTACATGTTATCTTGGTACTCATACTACACTCGACATCTTTTTTTGATGCATCACCTAGTACAAGCCACCCTCATTAATCCTCCCTTCATTCAAGGCTTGTTGCAGTTTGGATCGCGGTCAGCTCCCAACACTTTGGAGACTTTACATGCTTTCAATCTTGTATTTCTGTCTGTATTTTGTATTTTGGATAGACAGGGTCGGTTGTATAGCTACTCCATACTTTAGTCGCTCTTGTACCGGTGATACTAGGTCTGGATTGGTTCTCCTGTATGTTTTGTCTTCTTGGTCACTTTAGGGCCATTTTTTGTATTTTTAGTACAGTTGGTATATATATCTGCTATTGGCCCTATCTCCCTTATTTATGTCTTCTTCTTTTCTTACCTTAACTGATTTTATTGTCTTCCATATTATTGGGTTTGGCTTGCCTACTGAGGGTTATTTAGGTGCCATCATGGCTTGATTTTGGGTCGTGATAGAGTGGTATCAGAGCACTAGGTTCACCGATCTTGCCAGTACAAGAGCAAAGTGTCTAGTAGAGTCTCGTAGATCAAAATGATGACGTCTATATCCAATCTGTGAGAGACTATACGACATTCTTAGGAAAGAGTTTATCTTATTGATTCCTTATCGTGCTTCCTTGAATTGATCAACTTCTAAGAATCTTTGTTTCGCTATTTCTTAGATAGTTTGGATGAGATCTGCAGCAGGTGAGAATGAGGCCTATACACCTGCAGTTAGAGCCCTAGCTAGGGGACAGGGTAGAGGTTGACCCAAAGGTCAAGGTAAGGGATAGGGTAGAGGTAGACCTAGAGGTTGAGGTAGGGGATGGGTTGTGGTGCTAGCTCAGGCCCAGGCTAGATGACCATTACCAGAGCCTAAGGATAAGGTTGAGGAGGTTCAATATGAGCCAGAGGGTGTGGGGCCAGCCCAGCATCTTGTAGGTTTTGTTGCTACTCCAGTGGTGCAGGACACTTTAGTTTGGTTACTTGGGTTTCTTGAGGGTATGACTCCACCAGCAGCTTCACCAGGTACTCCGATTGGTTCTCAGGTTAGAGATGAGGCTCAGAATTTAGCCCATGCAGTAGCTCAGGCTGAGTCTCCCAGGTTAGAGGTATTATCGATCCCTACAGTTGCTCCACCTATTCCAGCTGGTCCCGTCATGTCTTCTGAGGAGCAGAAGATGATTGGTAGTTTTTTGAGAGTTGGTCCTCCGAGGTTTTCAGGTTCTTCTATGGAGGATGCACGTGAGTTTTTTACTAGCTGCCACGAGAGATTGCATAATTTGGGATTAGTTGAGTCACAAAGAGTAGATTACACCACGTTTAAGCTGGATGGTCTAACAAAATAGTGGTGGAGGTCATCTGTAGCTTGCAGACCAGCCGAGTCACCTCCACTTACTTGGGCACAGTTCTTTGCAGCTTTTCTGGAGAAGTATGTACTGCATAGCATGAAGGAGCCTTTTATGGATCAGTTTGTTGGGTGGGAGCAGGGCTCCATGTCTGTTTCTAAGTATGAGGTTTGCTTCCACCAGTTGACTACGCATTCCACTATGATTCTACCCACCGAGCATGAGAGGGTGCATTGCTTTGTTCGAGGATTAACTTTAAACCTTTTCTTGGCTATAGAGGGTATAGTGGCTTCAGGTCAGTCCTTTCTAGAGGTGGTAGACTATGCTCGCACTATTGAGGACATACTTCACAAGGCCTAAGGGGGCAGCGAGAAGAGGCCCCGCCATCAGGCAGTTTCAATGGTTCATAGGCCCATGGTAGAGGCTATTATGGTAGAGGTCAGCACCAATATCATTTCCAGTTGATCCGGCCTATTCAGGTGGCATTACAAATTGCTTATGGTCAAAGTAGCCAGAGCATTGTTCCTGCTCTACGATGTGCTCATTCAGGGTCTATAGGTCGTGGTAGTCATTCTGATTCAGTCAGCTCTTCACAGCGGGGCACATTTGACCGAGGTTGTTATGAGTATGGTGAGATAGGCCACTATGCTAGAGAGTGCCCATCGATATTACAACAGAGGTGACAAGATCAGACAGGTCAGGCCCATAGGGATCCAGCACCACTAGCTAGAGGCGGTGCACATGGTAGTAGGGGTGGTCTCCAGGGTACTAGAGGTGGTCCTCAGTCTGGTAGATCAGGTGGTCGTGGTGGTTGAGGCCATGTGTATGCAGTTCTGGGCCAGACAGAGGTTGAGGCTTCAGATGCTATCATCACATGTATGATCTCCATGTGTCATCAGTCTTCTTCTGCTTTGTTTGATCTGGGGTCTACATTTTCCTATGTATCTGCTTATTATGCTACTCGTATGGAGTCTGCTTGTGAGTCATTATTTTTGCCCTTACGTGTATCTACCCCAGTAGGAGATTCTTTAGTAGTGGATTAGGTGTATCGGGCTTCGTGACTATCTTAGGGTATGACATATGGGTAGACTTGGTTGTACTTGATATGGTTGATTTTAATGTAATCTTAGGCATGAATTGGTTGTCTCCTTATCCTGTGGTCTTGGATTGCTTTGCCAAGACTGTTACTCTACAGATGCCTGGTATCCCTCATATCTTATAGAAAGGTGCAAATAGCCACATGTAGAGGGGGGTTGTATCTTTTCTGAGCGCCCAGTGGTTTGTTGGGAAGGGATGCTTAGCCTATATTCCCTACATCCATGATACTAGTGCCACCACACTTTCTCTTAAGTCAGTTCCCATGGCTTACAAGTATTCAGATATGTTTCCTTCTGATCTTCCAGGTCTTCCTCCTGAGCGTGACATTGACTTTGGTATTAATGTCGAGCTGGACACTTGACCTATTTCTATTCCGCTATATCAGATGGCACCAGCTGAGTTGAGGGATCTTAAGGATTAACTCCAGGATCTGTTGAGTAGAGGGTTCATCAAGCCTAGTGTATCTCTGTGGGGTGCTCCAGTTCTGTTTGTGAAGAAGAAGGATAGGTCCATGCATATGTATATCGACTACAAATAATTGAATAAGGTGACAGTGAAGATCAAATATTTGATGCCACGTATTAATGATTTATTTGACTAGATAAAGGGGGAAGCGGTGTTCTCTAAGATTTACTTGAGGTTCGGTTATCACCAGTTGAGGATCAGGGCTATGGACATCCCAAAGACTGCATTTAGGACTCGGTATGGTCATTATGAGTTCCTAGTCATGTTTTTTGGGTTGGCTAATGACCCAGCAACTTTTATGGAGTTGATGAACCGTGTGTTTAGTGCCTGCTTGGACTCATTTGTGATTGTGTTCATCGATGACATTCTGATATATTCAAGGAGTAGAGAAGAGCATGAGCAGCATCTTAGAGTTGTACTCCAGACCTTGCGAGACCATCAATTATATGCCAAAATCACTAAGTGTGAGTTTTGGCTTGAGTCTATTGCATTCCTAGGGAACTTGGTGTCCAAGGATGGGATTATGGTGGATCTGTTGAAGATTACAGCAGTTCATGATTGGGATAGGCCTACTTCTCCTACCGAGGTTCGCAGTTTTATCAGGTTGGTAGGTTACTACAGACGGTTTGTGGAGGGGTTTTCTTCTATAGAAGCTTTATTGACTAGATTGACTCAGAACAATGTTCCCTTTCAGTGGCCAGATGAGTGTGAGGCGAGCTTTCTGAAGCTCAAGGCCTTGTTGACTTTAGCTCTAATTCTTACTCTTTCAATCGAGGGTCAGGGGTTTACCGTGTATTGTGATGATTTAGGTATTGGTTTGGGTTGTGTGTTGATGAATTAGGGTCGGGTTATTGCTTATGCTTCCAGACAGTTGAAGGTTCACGAGAGTAACTACCCCACACATGACTTGGAGTTGGTAGTGGTAGGCTTCGCATTGAAGATTTGGAGGCATTATCTTTATGGCGTGCATTGTGAGATCTTCACTAACCATCATAGTGTTCAGCATATTTTTAGCCAGAAAGATCTAAATTTGAGGCAGCGTAGGTGGTTGGAGTTATGGAAGGACTATGACATCTCTATCATTTATCATCCGAGCAAGGAAAATATGGTAGCAGATGCCTTTAGCCGAAAGGCAGTGAGTATGGGTATCTTGGCCTTCTTAGAGACAAAGGAGTGACCTTTAGCTTGGAACATCTAGTCCTTGCCTAACAGGTTAGTTAGACTTGACATTTACTGAGCTGGGCCATATTCTTGCTTGTGTTGAGGCTAAATCTTCCTTGTTGGAGCAGATTCGGGCACATCAGTTTGATGATGCGAGGTTGAGGATCATTTATGACAAGGTGGTGAGCGGTGACGTTAGGAAGGCGACCTTAGATTCAGAGGGTGTTCTGAGAATCAAGGGTTGTGTGTGCCATTCCTAGAGTTGGTGACTTGGTTAGACTGATCTTGGAGGAAACTCATTCTTCTAGATATTCCATTCATCCCGGGGCAGCTAAGATGTATTGTGACTTGATGAAGCACTACTAGTGGTATGGGATGAAGAGGGATATTTCAGCTTTTGTGTCTAGGTGCTTGAACTATCAGCAGGTGAAATTTTAACACCAGAGGCCAGGTGGTTTGTCTCAGAGGCTACCCATTCTGGAGTGAAAATGGGAGCGAATAGCTATGGATTTCATAGTTGGGTTGCCACATACCTTGCGGAGATTTGATGCTATTTGGGTCATTGTGGATAGGTTGATGAAGTCTGTTCACTTTCTGCCAGTTTAGACTTCCTACAGTTCTGAGAGGTTGGCTCATATCTACATTCGAGAGATTGTCCATTTGCACGGTGTGCCAGTTTCTCTCATTTCTGACCATGGTACTCAGTTCACTTCGCAATTCAGGAGTTCTATTCAGAGAGAGTTGGGTATACAGTTGAGCTTAGCATCACTTTTCATCCGCAGACAGATGGTCAGTCAGAGCATACCATCTAGGTTCTATAGGATATGTTGCGAGCTTGTGTTATTGATTTTGGGGGTCAGCAGGACCAGTGTTTAGCCTTGGCAGAGTTTTCATATAATAATTGTTACTATTTCAGCATTCAGATGGTTCCGTTTGATACTTTGTAGGGTAGACAGTGTAGATATCTGGTGGGTTAGTTTAATGCTTTCGAGGTTAGGTCATGGGTTACCGACTTACTTCATGATTCTACGGATAGAGTTTGAGTCATCCATGAGAGAGTTCACACTGCCCAGAGTGGGGAGAAGAGTTATGTTGATCGGAGAGTTCGAGATCTAGAGTTCATGGTTCGTGACAGTGTGTTCCTTCAGATGTCGCCCATAAAGGGCGCGATGAGGTTCAGGAGGAAGGGTAAGCTCAGTCCTAGGTTTATTGGACCATTTGAGATCCTTCGTTACATTGGGGAGGTTTCTTATGAGTTTTCCTTGCCTCCCACTCTTTCTAATGCCCACCCAGTTTTTCATGTCTCTATGCTGCGTTGGTACATTCTGGATGAGTCTTACGAGTTTTAGTTGGACTCGGTTCAGTTGGAAGAGTCCTTAGCCTTTGAGGAGGAGCTTGTTGCTATTTTGGACAAGTAGGTTAGGAAGTTGAGGTCCAAGAATATTCCGTCAGTTGAGGTTTAGTGATGGCATCGTCCTATCGAGGAGGTTACTTGGGAGACTGAGACCAACATATGGACCCGCTATCCTTGCCTTTTTGAGACTTCAGGTACCATCTTTTCTCTAACTTTCAAGGATGAAAGTCCTTTTAGTAGTGGATGTTTGTAATGACCCTTCCGGTCATTTCCACGTATAAGTTTTGAAGTCAAGCAAATCGATAAAAGTTATCGTAAGTTCTTTAACAAATTTCCTGAACTTTGGGTAAAATGCCTCTGGGCTTTTCTCCCAATATATAAAGAGTTAGACGTCCCCCGAAATATCAAATCGAAGGTCTACGAGTCTAGTTTCCAACGCACAAAACCTCACGTCCAACTGATCGCGGAGTAAAAAGTTATGATTGTTTTACCGCGGACTGTCTGGTAGAAAACGGGTTGCGAACCGGGTCGCGAACCGGGTCGGGTTAAACTCGATTTAAGCCTCAACTTTACGTTTTAAAATGCCATTTCAGTTCCGAAACAGTGATAAAACATCAGGGAGGATCCCGAGAGAATTCTTGAGTATCAAAATCGTGCGTTGGTGAATTACGAGCCTAAGCTTAAGAATTTTATTAGCATCGTGCGTGTATTTGAAAATATTTTATTTAAAAGTTGA
The DNA here is from genome assembly GCA_003996215.1 of Jaltomata sinuosa. Taxonomy (NCBI): domain Eukaryota; kingdom Viridiplantae; phylum Streptophyta; class Magnoliopsida; order Solanales; family Solanaceae; genus Jaltomata; species Jaltomata sinuosa. The sequence continues at coordinate 264 of QJPP01003109.1, read as the reverse complement.
ATTTGGTAAAAATTATATTATTATTGCCTTTTCAAAATATTTTAAAGGTTTATGAAATATATTTTTGTTACTATATAATTGTATATGTATTTATTTTATAAGGTTTTTATACATTGTAATATTTTTACGGAGATAGTAAATTTGGTTATGTTGAAATTTATTATTATAATATAGTAGGTTTTATTCGAAATAATTTTCTATGAATTCTGGTATATTTAAAAAGTTATATTTATTATACCACGAATTTATGCAATACCCAAATAT
>QJPP01003108.1:0-230198 GCA_003996215.1 Jaltomata sinuosa | reverse complement strand
TTTCTGTGACTGCTTGCTTCTATTCTGTCTGTTACTACGCTTTTATCTTATATGTGCCCCGTCGGCCTATGATACCTACTGGGTACCTTATGCTTCTCATTTGGTGCTCACCCTACCCCCCTGCATCTTTGGGTGCAGATCCTAGCGTGGGCAATCGTTGTTAGATCACTGTGATTCGTGCTTGGAGATCGTTTGGGGACTACTTCAGACTGAGGGTGAGCTCTTGGCGATCGGATCTTAGCTTTAGTTCATCTTTTGCTTAATGTACTCTATTACCATTCAGAGACATCTGTATATATTGTTTTGGATTATTTGCACTCCATGTATGTAGTTTGGCTCTATACTATGATACCAGGTCTTGGGGTTTGGTTTAGTTTCCGTATATTTAATATATATATCCCTGTTATCTATTCTCTTCGTCTTGTTCCCTTATTTGTTAGATAGTAGCCCATTACTAACTGTCCTGGGCTACGGGGATTGGTTCACCTACCGGGGGTTGTAGGTGCTATCATGACCGAGAAATCGGGTCGTGACAGTAACCTTGTTCAATTGCATGTAGTTTATACACATCCTCAAACTACCATCTTTCTTTTTCACAAACAAGACCGGAGCACCCCAAGGCAAAGCAATGGGATGAATAAATCCCTTATCTATAAGTTCCTATAGCAGAGTTTTGAATTCCCTCAACTTCGTCGGAGCCATGCGATAAGGAGGAACGGAGAGGGCGAGTGCTCGACTTTAAATCTATACAAAAGTCAATATATCTGTCTAGAGGCATACATGACAAATTCATAGGAAATTCCTCCTGAAATTCAGAAACCACAGGAACAGACTTAATAGAAAGGGACTATGCACTAACATCCCAAAGATGAGATAGGAAGGCTGAACAAACCTTCCCCACTAGCTTTCTAGCCCGCATAAAGGATATGATCTTTGTTGGCTTAGGCCTGTACATACCTTTCAATTCTAGTCTAGCTATACCCAGAATCTCTAGAGTTACTATCTTAGAATTATAATTTAACACAACATGATAAGGAAACAACCAAGTCATACCCAAAATAATATCAAAATCTAGCATATCCAAAATAATCATATCTACCCAATTCTGGGAACCCATAAACACAATAGAGCGTAAATGATACACATGGGTCACCACTATCGACTCTCTAACCGGAGTAGAAACATGGATAGGAGAATAAAAAACATCACAAATCAAGTTCAGACCTAAGGCAAATCTAACATATACATAAGAATATATGGAATCCGAATCAAATAAAACAGAATCCATTCGTTCATAATCGAGAATAATACATGTTCTCACATCATCCGATGCCTCAACCTCAGACTTGCTTGGGAAGGCATAATAATAGGCCCTATCATCAATCTGAGTAACCTCTCTAATTGGCTGCGCCAATCCCCTCCCCGCATTACTATTACCTCTGTTTTCACGACCTTCCTGATTATTATGTCACCCACCCTATGGATATCCCCTGCCATTACCACCTCCACTTGTTAGAACCACAACCTTAGTCTGCTGCTGCACCTGATTACCTGCTTGCCTTAGAGGGCATTACTTCTTAAAATTACCCATATCACCACAATGGAAACTACCTCATTCAAGAGAGGGCCTGCTGGCAGAAGAATAAGAAGTCCCTTGGCCTCTAGGAGCTGGAGACTGCTGAATGGCCTCCGAATGACCACCTGTAAAATCTGGTAGGGCTGACTGAATAGGACGAACCCAATGAATCTGTTGATTTGGACCTTTGGAGTAAGAACCATTAAAATTTCCTACATTCTGGGACTTATTGGCTAATAACTTAGCCTGCCCAACTTGCTTAACCCCATCCAGTTTCTTCACATAGTCAGTCACCTCATTAAAACTCTTTCCTACAGAAGTCATATGAACGGATAGAACTTGCAAGTTAGTATTCAAACCTTTAACATACAAACGAGTCCTCTCTTCCTCAGTGCCCAATAGTTGGGTAGCAAGCGAGACAAGGCATAAAACTTAGCCTCATAAGCTACAACAAATATATTGCCCTGTTCAAGGGATAGAAACTCATCCTTCTTGTGATCCCTGAGAGTACGGGGCATATATTTTTCGAGAAACATGGCATGAAATTGGGCCCAAGTTATCAGAGGCAAAGCTGATGAACGACACTCCACATGAGCCCTCCACCACTGCTTAGCATCACCCTATATCTGAAAAATAACAAACTCCACTCCATGCTGTTGTAAAATACCCAACTTATGCAATCTCTCATAACAATCCAGAATACACTCAAATGCATCCTCATTCTTTGTACCATGAAATGATAGAGGTTTCATCTGTAAGGACTTGGTCAATAGCTCATGCTCGATCTGGCCATGACAGGGCCTAGTACCAGATGAAAGAATGCATTAGTACACGAAGATTTTTCCATCCTGGGAGCTATTGAAAAAATGAGATGAGCACCCAAAACCTGAACTGCTGGTGTAATGGGGGTGGCTCCAATACCTGCCATCCCGCTTAGAAACATCAACACCTGCTGAATAACCTCAGAAGACATAGGAGGTAGTCCTGCACCTCCAACCAGTGCTGCCACCACTGGTTCTACACCTCCTCATGCATTACCTCAACCTTCTCCTTAATATGATCCTAGGGATGGAAAGGGGTCACCAGCCTCAGCTTAGCAGCCGCCTGAGCTCCACCCTTGGTGGGTGTCTCTCTCCTTCTGCCCCTGCCTCTTTCTCGCCCTTGAGCCACCGGTCTTGCAGCTGGACCTGCTTCCATTGCTATATTCCATCTGATATTAACCATCTGTGGACAAAAAAGAATGAAGGAAATCAGATACCAATTTGGATGGCAAGATACCAATTGGAATCAAGTTATAGCACGAAGGAAGAAAGAAGAGAGAGTTTCATAAAGTCTTGTAGCCTCTCAAAGAAAAGTACCGACGTCTCTGTACCATTCCACAAGACTCTACTAGACCCATTTTAGTACAACGTGATCAATGAACCTAGGACTCTGATACCATCTTTGTCATGACCTAAACCACCACGAGTGGCATCCACCCTAAACCCCTAGGGAGAGAACCAAAAACCCAAGACAACACTAAAACAAAATTAAGCAGCTAAAACCATGTTTGTATTATATAAGCCAAGATTAACATTTAAAAGAAAATAATAAGAATTTTTGTGGAAATATCCCTAGAACCTGAAATTCATGTACCAAAACATCTAAGATAGTCTAAAATATGGGGATGCAACCCCAAAACAAAGAGAATCTGTGTCCAAACAATGGATTAGAACAATATATGAATCCATGATAGCCTGAAAGAAGCAACTCACCCTTAGATTTAGAAAGCGTCCATATCACAACTGAGGTTACACAGCCGCCACCAGAATATGCCCTGTACTCAACAAAAGAAGAGCAAGTGAAGTATCAGTACACAAAAACAACAGTGTACTGGTAAGAATAATCTAAGTTAGTGAATATAAGCAAGACTCTCAGTTATCAACCCTGACTTAGCAACCATATAAAACATGTCTAAAGACCACAACAACAACTCATATAAGGTTCAACATACCTCTCAAGTAACCCAGACCATCCAAGGATCTCTAGGACATAATTTATGGTGTTTAACATGCAATCTCGGTCTACACAAGAATCATCTTGGCATTTAAACACATCGATCTTGCCACTCATGGACCAACATGTAATAAATACATCACAATGAATAAACCCGGTTAACTCATGGATCCAACACACTGAAGAACAATCAAACATGTACTAGGTGTGGTACCCGAGCCAATAATGATAAAACCTGTACCGGGCATAGTACCCGAGCCAACTAATAGATATCCCATACCAAGCATAGTATCCGAGCCAGCTAATAATCTGTACCAGACATGGTACCCGAGCCAACAGAAAATCACAGATATCACACAATCATAACCATAATGAAACATAACCCACATTTGTAAAGCCAACAAGTATTTAAGACAAGTTTATTGCATGAGATTGATAACAAGATATCATTTCGTATTCATTCCCTTTTTCCCTAACATGTATTGTACAAGCAATACTAATAAAATAGTTATCATGCACACATAAAATAATTTGGGAAACAATTCAACCATCAGCTGCCTTAACTCAAGTCAGATGCTCTACTGGACCGGAGCTTTCCTATTTCTTGAAAATTTAGCTTGATCGTGGTCCAAAAATAATAACATAAATACCAATTTAACCCAAAAGGCCTAAATATTCTCGGATTACATCATAATATCAAACCCCAGACAAATTTCATGACCATTCAACCCATCCCAGGGCCCTCCCACCTTAAATTCACCTATTTACTACCAATTCCACTCTAATGCCAGTGAATTACGATAAGGAAACTTTAAATGACAACCTAATTCAAGAAACCAAGGTTGTTCATCCCCACATTCCTTTTTTTCACCACAAAATCCATCTTAGGTTAAGTTAAACCCTTCCCCAAGCATGTAACTAACGAGTCTAAGCCGTAAGAATCAAAGTACTATATTAGGAAAATAAATAACTTATCTTAGTTAAGTATTATGGTGGAAAACTAATGGAAATATCCAAAGTTGCCTCACCCCTTCCCTAAAATATTATTTATAAAGAATGAACATTTTTGGGGAAGTTTCTGCATTTATAGCGACTTATCCCGCTATAGCAGTCCGATCCCTCTATAACTGTAATGACCCTCCAGGTCATTTTCCATTTTTTATGCTTTTTCAGCATTTCGAGCTTTTCCATAGTGGTTAAAGGTCATTTATGACTTACCAGGACTGACGGTTCGTTGCTCGGGCTATCCGTAAGGTCGTTATGACTATTTACCTATTTTAGCCCTTTAAGTTGGTAAATCTTTGACTTTGGTCAATATTCTTGGAAAAAGCACTCATAATCGAATTCCAATAGTTCCATTGGCTCCAGAATGGGGATTTTGGTCTAGTGGGACCATTGGTCTAGGTTAGAGTGGTTTTGGTTTGGTTTTGTGTGGCTTTGTGTGTTTTGAAGTTAGTTTGGCTGGTAGGGTTGACTTTAGTCAACATTCGGAGAAGACGACCTCAGATGGAAATTCCATTGGTGCCATTAGCTCCGGAATGTTGACTTTGGGATAGTGGGACCTTTGGTTTGGGTCTCGAGTCTGCTGGACTTATTTTTGGGTTTTGAGTTTCGAGTTGGTTTTGAGCATGGGGACCACTTTTTATTAAAACAATATTCGTTGGGCGGTTCATCGATTCCATTGAGTCTGGAATGGCATTTTTGGTAGGGTAGCATAGTTGGTTTGTGTTCATGGGGTTCTGAATGAATCCCGAGGGTCCGTCAGAATATTTTTGGACTTGGGGAAATTGTTGGTTGTTGCATTAAGTTGCAAACCCTTTTTCTCTTCGCGATCGCGATGGTTTGGTTTCTTGACCATCGCGTTCGCGAAGGGTTTCCATCATGTTCGCATTGAACCCGCTGGGACCCAGATTGGCTTCCTCTTCGCAAATGCGGCCTGGACTATTGCGATCGTGATGGTTGGGCCAGCTGTTCCTCGCGAACGCGGGGGTCCTGTCGCGATCGCAATGAAGGACCCCTGGCAGTTATATAAAACTTTCACTTTATTTTATCTTTCTAAATTCTGAGAAACTCCATTGTTTAGCTCCAAAGCTTCTTAATCGCAACTCCCTTGCTTAGTGTCATTCATTAGGTATGTCCGTCGTCACCCCTCTCTCCCTTTCGCGGAAATTTTTGTATTTCCCCCGCTTAAATTTCCTTGTTGTTAATTCCTAGAGTTGGGGTGATCCTTGTTGAAGGCTGTTTTTTAGGGACTGCATGTTCTTAAATTCGTACAATTCATCTCCGTGACGTGTTCCTCTTGTCGAGGTAGGCTCCCGCCTTTAATTCTGAGTTTTTCCCATTTTAATTTATTGAATTAGTAGCACTTCGGGGCTGTTTTGGGCCTTGAATCGAGCTCCGTTCATGCCCAAACTTTGTCCATGGGTTCTTTAACCCACTGCGAACATAATTGTGAATTTTATTTTCTATTTTATTGCACGAGCCTCGAGGGTCATTTTTTTGACCCGATTTCCGGCTTGTTTTTCTATTTAGCAATATGGGGGTCATTCTTCTAATCTTGACACCTAGTTTATGTTCTTAATAGCGTGGTAGCTTTATTAATAGAGTTCTAGGTTAGTTCTCTTGGTTTGGAGGGTATTCTTGCCCTGTTTTATCTGATGGCATGTTTTTCCTCTGTTTGTGAAAATTCATACTCATATCGCATGGCATATCATTGGTACAATGTGGATGGTTTTTCAAAGGTTTTTGGTTTGAAATGAGGTTTTACTACGGTTGTGGAGATTACTGGACTTAAATAAAAATTAGTTTGAGTATTACTATGGGATTTTGGAAAGAAAAGGAGAAACTACTATTTTATGCATATATTATAGTCCGATGGGGTATTCCGTACCCCCGATGCATTATTCTGGGTATTTTACTATTTCACACACACACACACACACACACACACACACATATATATATATATATATATATATATATATATATATACATAGTCCGATGTGGTATTCCAGGCGCCCGATGTGGTATTTTGGGTTTATATTATATTGCATTAACTCATGCATCATCGTGCACCGCATTGCATTTGCATTGGCACGTGGATTGACTTTGATTGGCTTGATGTTGTTTTTCTTCCTTTTCTTTTGTTGGTTTATCGGCATGTATCCGGCTTTATAACTAGATTTTGATGGATTCCTGTATAGTTAGCTGCTTTCCTGTGATCTATTTATATATATTATCTTTCTGCACTCGGTCGACCTATGATGCCTACTGAGTACCCATTGTCTTGGTACTCATAATACACTTTGCATCTCTTTTTCTAATGCAACACCTAGTACGAGCCACCCTCGCTGATTTCCTATCGTTCGAGACGCGTTGTTGTTTGGAATCACAGTGAGCTCCCGACGCTTTTAGAGACTTTACATGCTTTCTATATTATAGTTTTTGTCTATATTTTGTATTTTGGATAGACAACATCTGTTGTATAACTACTCCTTACTTTAGTCGCTCTTATACTAGTGATGCCAAGACCGGGTTGGATCTCGAGTCTATTTTATCTCGTTGGTCACTTTAGGGCCTTCTTATGTACATTTTGTACGATGGTATGTATATATGCTATTGGCCCTGTCTTTTCATTTATGTCTTCCGCTTTCCTTTTTTTTAATTCTTATTTATTATCTTTCGCGTGGTTTGGGTTAGGCTTGTCTACTGGGGGGACTATGTAGACGCCATCATGGCCCAATTCTGGGTCGTGACAGAGGTGTATCAGAGGTCTAGGTTCACCGGTCTCACCAGTACAAGAGAAAAGTTTATAGTAGAGTCCCGTGGATCAGTATGATGACATCCGTATCCAATCTACTAGAGGCTATAGGACACTCCCTAGGAAAGACTTTGTTTTGTTTGATTCCTTATCGTGCTTACTTGATTAGGTCAACTTCTAAGTATCTTTGTTTTACTCTTTTTTAGATGGTTCGTATGAGATCTGCAGTGGGTGAGGACGAGGCCCTTGCGCCTGCAGTTAGAGCCCCAGCTAGAGGACGGGGTAGAGGTCGAGGTAGGGCACGGGCTGTGGCACCAGCCCGAGCCCGGCCTAGAGTACTATCACCAGAGCTTGAGGTTAGTGTGGATGAGGTTTAGAATTAGCTGGAGCATGTAGGGAAAGCTCAATATCTAGCAGGTTTTGCGGCTACTCCAATATTGCAGGACACCTTTGTTTGATTGTTGGGGTTTCTTGAGGGTTTGACTCCACTAGTAGCTTTGCCGAGCACTCCGATTGGTTCTCAGGTTTGAGGTGAGGCTCAAAATCCAGCTCTGGCGGCAACATAGGGTTCAGGAGCGCAACCTGCTGCTGTGGCTCCCCGATTTGAGGTACTACCGGTCCCTGAAATTGTTCCCCCTCTTCCAACCATGCCAGTTATGTCATATGAGAAGCAGAAGATGCTTGGTAGGTTCTTGAGATTAGGTCTTTCGAGGTTTTCAGGTGCTTCTAGAGAGGATGTGCACGAGTTTCTAACTAGCTGCCAGGAGACGTTACATAATTTGGGGTTAGTTGAGTCTCATGGAGCCGATTACACCTCGTTTCAGCTGAATGGTCCAATGAAACATTAGTGGAGGTCATATGTTGCTTGTAGACCAACCGAGTCACCTCCACTTACTTGGGATCAGTTCTCTGTAGCTTTTCTGGAGAATTATATGCCGCATAGCATGAGGAAGCGTCTGATGGATCAATTTGTTGGGTTAATGTAGGGCTCCATGATTGTGTCTGAGTATGAGGTTCGGTTCCATCAGTTGTCCAGACATGCCACTATGATTTTTCCCACTGAGCATGAGAGAGTATGCCAGTTTGTTCGAGGTTTGACCTTGCATCTCCGCCTGTCCATAGAGGGTATGGTAGCATTGGGTTAGTCTTTTCTAGAGGTAATTGATCATGCCCATACTATTGAGGGTGTACTTCACGAGGCCCAAGGGGGCAGTAATAAGAGGCCCCACCATTAGGGAAGCTTTAGTGGTAAACAAGGCCGTGGTAGAGGCTACTATAGTAGAGGTCAGCACTAGCAGCGTTTCCAGCTGAGCTATCCTATTCAGGTAGCATTACAAACTACTGAGGGTCAGAGTAGCCAGAGTATTATTTCTTCTCCACAAGGTGGTCATTCAGGGTCTACAGGGGTGGTTATTCAGGGTCTATAGGCCGTGGTGGTCGTTCTGATTCGGTCGGGTCATCACAACAGAGTACATATGGTTAGGGTTGCTATGAGTGTGGCGAGATAATCTACTTTACTAGAGAGTGAACATTGATACAATATCCTAGGCAACAAGATCAGTTGGTTCAGACCCTCAGGGCCCAGCACCTCTAGCTAGGGGAGGTTTACAAGGTAGTAGGGGTGGTCCTTAGGGTACGAGAGGTGGTCCTCAGTTCGGTAGGTCAGGTGGTCGTGGTAGTCGAGGCCACATGTATGCAGTTTTAGGCTGGACAGAGGCCGAGGCTTTAGATGTTGTGATCACAGGTACGATCTCCATTTGTCATCAGTCTTCTTCTGCTTTTTTTGATCCGGGGGTCTATATTCTCATATGTATCTTCTTATTATGCTACTCTTGTGGAGTCTTCTTGTGAGTTCTTGCCTATGCCTTTGCATGTATCTACCCTAGTAGGTAATTCTTTAGTATTGGATCAGGTGTACCGGGCTTGTGTGGTGACTATCTTGGGGTATGATACGTGGGTAGACTTGGTTGTCCTTGATATGGTCGATTTTGATGTGATCTTTGGCATGAATTGGTTTTCTCCTTATCATGCGGTCTTGGATTGTTTTGCCAAGACTGTTACTCTTCGGATGCCTTGTATACCTCCTATCATATGGAAGGGAGCTAATAGCCACATACCAAGGGAAGTTATATCCTTTCTGAGCGCCCAACGGCTGGTTGGGAAGGGGTGCTTAGCTTATCTTGCCTATGTCCGTGATACTAGTGCCACCACACCTCCTCTTGAGTCTATTCCTGTGGTTTGTGAGTATTCAGATGTATTTCCTTCTGATCTTCCGAGTCTTCTTCCTAATTGTGACAATGATTTTAGTATCGATGTCGAGTTATCACGAAGCCCATTTCCATTCTTCCATATCGGATGGCACCTGCCGAGTTGAGGGATCTTAAGGATCAACTCCAGACTCTTTTGAGTAGAGGGTTCATTAGGCCTAGTGTGTGTCCATAGGGTGCTCCGGTTCTTTTTGTGAAGAAGAAGGACAGGTCTATGCATATGTGTATCGACTATAGGCAGTTGAATAAGGTGACAGTCAAAAATAGATATCCGATGCCGCGTATTAATGACTTGTTTGACAAGATACAAGGTGCAACAGTGTTCTCTAAGATAGATTTGAGGTCCGGTTATCACTAGTTGAGGATCAGGGCTGAGGACATCCCAAAGACTGCATTTAGGACTCGATACAGCCATTATGAGTTCCTAGTCATGTCTTCTGGGTTGACTAATGCCCCAACAACATTTATGGAGTTCATGAACCATGTGTTCAGTGCTTACCTAGATTCATTTGTGATTCTGTTTATCGATGAAATTCTTATTTATTCAAGGAGTAGTGAGGAGCATGAGCAGTATCTTAGAGTTGTACTTCAGGCTTTGTGACACCACCAGTTGTATGCCAAATTTACTAAGTGTGAGTTTTGGCTTGAGTCTGTGGAATTCTTGGGGAACGTGGTGTCCAAGGATGGGATTATGGTAGATCCAGCAAAGATTATAGCAGTTCGTAATTGGGCTAGGCCTACTTCTCCTACCGAGGTTTGCAGTTTCATCGAGTTAGCAGGTTATTATAGACAGTTTGTGGAGGGATTTTCTTTGATAGCAGCTTCATTGATTAGATTGACTTAGAAGAATGTTCCCTTCCAGTGGTCAGATGAGTGTGAGGCGAGCTTTCTGAAGCTCAAGGCCTTGTTGACTTCAACTCTGATTCTTACTCTTTCAATTGAGGGTCAGGGTTTCACCGTATATTGTGATGCGTCAGGTATTGGTTTGGATTGTGTGTTGATGCAATAGGGTCGAGTTATTGCTTATGCTTCTAGACATTTGAAGGTTCACGAGAGGAACTACCCTACACATGACTTGGAGTTAGCAGTGGTAGTCCTCACATTGAAAATGTGGAGGCATTATCTCTATGGCGTGCATTATGAGATCTTTACTGACCATAGTAGTCTTCAGTACATTTTCAACCAGAAGTATCTAAATTTGAGGGAGCATAGGTGGTTGGAGTTACTGAAGGACTTTGACATCTATATTCTCTATCATCCGGACAAGGCAAATGTGGTAGCAAATGCCTTGAGCCAGAAGGCAGTGAGTATGGGTAGCTTGGCCTGCTTAGCTACAGAGGAGTGATGATGTGCCGGGATTTGATGAAACTTTTGACGCTTAAAACAAGGGATTTTTGGGAGTTCTTGAGTACATTTTGTGGGATTTGATGTCGTTTGTTAAGTGTGCATGGAAAAAGTATGAAATTGATAAAAGTACCAAAACTTTGCAGTTTCTGGGCAAAACATAGGCCACCACAGGCGTCACAACCATGACGGCCCGTGAGGCTGACCGTTAGATTGAGGCAGCAGGACTTGCTAAGGCTGTGGAGCCCCGATGGGTTGGTACGACGCCCGTAGAAGACACGATGGGGAGTGGGATTTCTCATCGAAATGCTCCAGGGAGACATGCTAATAGCCAAAGGAGGGCGACGGGTACCACTTCACCCGTGACAATCCCGATGGCCCATCTCTGAATCCCGTGGAAACCAAGCAGGAGAGCTGGAGAAGATCTAAGTCAGGGGACATGAGTATCATGACGAGCGTTGCAGCTGCGATGTACCATCGCCTCAGCTCGTGAGTTCGTGGCAGCAAGATTTTCTGAAGAGTTGAAAAAGGTCGACGGGCTTTCACGACGCCCGTCGCACCAGCGACGACCCATGATTTGTCCCGTCAGATCTGCCGCATCCAGCTTCTCCCAGTTTTATTAGGATTTGGTTTCTTTGTCTATAAATACTTTCCCTTAGGTTTTATTTTTGACGTTACAGAGATGTTACACATTATTTTTGAGGATACTTTCGGATAGTTATTACATTGTTCTTCGATATTGATTCAAACACAAGTTCTTGAGTAATTGAAGTGTTCTTGAGATTTTTCTTCAAGATTCTGGGTTTCTTTGTTCTCAATTGTAAGTATCTATTGATTATTTCTCAAACAAATATTATTTGTGCACTTATAAACATGAGCTGCTAAATCCACAACTAGGGTTGTGGGAACCATGAAGGATTAACGAAGTAGGCAGAGTACTTAGGTAATCTAGGGAGGTGTTTATGCATGTATTGTCCTTCCCTTCGCTTTGATTGCTTTTTAACGGTGCACAATGTTAGAACTCACCTTATCCTTTCTTGCCAGGCCAAGGAGGTAATGATTAGGAAAAAGGGTTGCTTAACAATAGAGATTTGAGGCTACTAACCCTCAACTAATAGCTTGACCTTGTTCGGGAATAACTAATCCAGGATGCAGGGTAAGCGTTAGTAAAGCACACACCAATGGCCGGACCAAAGGATGTGGTGAAATTCATCTTGTTGCCGGACCAAGGAATTAGGTGAACTTAGCTTACCGATTCTGCATGCTAAGCACCAAACTAGTTTACCAAGTACAAACGCCTTACTAAGTTATGATCTCATAGGGAATACTACCCTAGTCATCTCATCTATTGGTTACAACTCTTGAAATTAGCAACTATTACTTGTTATGCAAAATTCATGAAGGATCTGGTGACGAGGAAGAGAACGGTTAGTTTTGAGCCAGCCAAAAATTTGCACCACTGCAGTGCAATAGCATCCCGTTCTATGGTACAGAAAAAGGAAGATCCTGGAGCCTTCACCATTCCTTGCACGATTGTAGCATTCTACTTCGCCAAAGCTTTGTTGATCTGGGTGCTAGAATAAATCTGATACCGCTAGCAGTATATAATCAGCTGGGCTTAAGATCCCCCACTCCGACTACAATATGGCTACTTATGGCAGATCGCACGGTGAAGAGGCCTGTGGGAATTCTATATGATGTACTGGTAAAGGTTGACACATTTATCTTTCCTGCAGATTTTGTGATTCTGGATTGTGAGGTTGACTTCGAGGTGCCCATTATCTTGGGGCAACCATTATTAGCTACTGGGTGCTTTGGTTGACCTGGAAATAGGTCAGATGAAATTTAGGCTTAATGATGAGGAGGTGACTTTCAATATGTGCAAATCTATGAAGCACCATGATGACATGCGAGTGGTGTCAGTTATTGATATTGTTGATGAGGACCAGCTGGTCATACCTATTGAGGAGAGACTTGGTGTTGAAGCCCTTGCAGCCATAATTATGAACTTTGATGGTGACGACATTGAGGAGTACAATGAAATGGTAGCAGCGCTCACATGTTTGGGATCTTATAGTTATGCACCAAAGAAATTGGACTTGAACTTGAAGAATAGGCAGACACCACCTTCCCGCCAATCCATTGAGGAGGCTCCAGTCTTGGATCTCAAAGAACTTCCAGCACATCTTCGGTATGTATTCTTGGGAGCTGATTAGACTTTGTCGGTAATCATTGTTGCAGATCTAGGTGAAGCACAAGTTGAAGCCCTGGTTCCGGTCTTGAGGAAGTTTAAAAGAGCCATTGGTTGGACCATCACAGAAATCATTGGTATTCCACCCAAAATCTGTACACACAAAATCTAGCTCGATCCTGATTGTGTTCCATCTATTGAGCATCAGCATAGGTTGAATCAACCTATGCAAGAAGTTATCAAGAAGGAGATCATTAAGTGGCTGGATGCAGGTGTGATTTATCAAATTTCAGACAGTAAGTGGGTAAGCCCGGTCCAATGTGTGTGAAAGAAATGAGGGATTACTGTAGTCCCAAATGCAAAGACCGAGTTGATTCTGATGAGGCCAGTCACAGGCTGGCACATATGCATGGACTATAGGAAACTGAATGCATGGACTCAGAAAGACCATTTCCCAATACCATTCATGTATTAGATGCTAGACTGTCTTGCGAGTAGAGGTTGGTACTATTTTCTTGATGGTTATTCGGGGTACAATCAGATCTCTATTGCCCCCGAAGACCAAGATAAAACTACTTTCAGTTGTCCGTATGGGATGTTTCCTTTCAACAGGATGCCATTTGGTCTGTACAATGCTCCATCTACACTCCATAGGTGTGTGATGTCCATTTTCTCAGATATGGTGGAGGACACTATAGAGGTATTTATGGATGACTTTTAAGTGGTACGTGACTCTTTTGAAGATTGTCTGGATCATCTGGGCTGTGTATTGAAACACCATGAAGAGTGCAACCTAGTGCTGAATTGGGAAAAATGTCACTTCATGGTGAAAGAGGAGATAGTGCTTGGTCACCGGATTTCGAAAAAGGGTATAGAGGTTGATAAAGCGAAGATTGAGGTGATTGAAAAATTGCCTCCACCAGTTTCTGTGAAGGGAATTCAGAGTTTCTTGGAGCATTCTAGCTTTTATAGGAGGTTTATCAAGGGCTTCTCCAAAATTGCTAATCCGTTGTGCAAGCTGTTGGAGAAAGAGTTAAAGTTTGTGTTTGATAATGCATGTCTGAATGCATTCATGTGCCTTAAAGAGAATATGGTCTCAGCCCCTATTATTATCTCTCTTGATTGGTCTCAACCGTTTGAGATTATGTGCGATGCTAGTGGAGTGGCGCTAGGAGCAGTCTTAGGCCAAAGGCCTGAAAAGATCCTCCATCCTATATACTACGCTAGCATAGCACTTAACCCCGTTCAAAAGAATTATACTGTGACTGAACAAGAGATGCTTGCTGTGGTTTTTGCGTTTGAGAAATTCAGATCCTATCTACTTGGCACCAAGGTGGTAGTGCACACTGACCATGCATCTCTTCGTTATCTCATAGCGAAGAAGGATGTGAAGCCAAGGCTGATTAGATGGATGTTTCTACTGCAAGAGTTTGATTTTGAAGTCAAAGACCGCAAGGGTACATAGAACCAGGTAGCAAACCATTTGTCTAGGCTAGAAGAAGAAGCGATGCTGAAGCTGAATGATGAGCAAGAGATTGATGACTGGTTTCCTGATGAACAAGTGTTGGCCGCTTCTCCTAATTTGATCCCATAGTTTGCGGAGATTGCCAACTATTTGTCAATTGATTTAGTGCCTGATGATATGTCCGTCCACCAAAGAAGAAAATTCATGTCCGATGTCAAGAAATACTTTTGGGAAGAGCCATTCTAGTTCCGTGTATGTGATGATACTATGATCTGGAGATGTGTGCCTGAAGCTAAGATGATGGAGATACTGTAAGCGTGCCATTCATACCCTTTTGGGGGTCATCATAGTGGTATTCAGACGATACATAAGATCTTGCAATGCGGCTATTATTGGCCGACTATTCATAAAGACGCCCATGAGTTCTCTAAGGCTTGCATCAGATGTCAGAGGGAAGGTGGTATTTCAAGGAGGCATGAGCTTCCTATAAATCCCATCCTTGTGATTGAGCTGTTTGATGTTTGGGGTATAGACTTTATGGGTCCATTTGTGCAGTTCGATGGGAACTGGTACATATTGGTGGCTGCGGACTATGTATCTAAGTGGGTGGAGGCGGTTTCACTTCCCAGTAATGAAGGCAAATGTGTCACAACATTCTTGAAAAAGAACATCTTCTGCAGGTTCGGTATGCCAAGGTCCATTATTAGTGATGGAGGCACTCACTTTATAAACAAGTTGTTTCGTGCTTTGCTTGAGATATATGGAGTGAAACACAGAGTTGCAACCCATTATTATCCTCAGACGAGTAGTCAAGTGGAGGTTTCCAATAGAGAGATAAAGTCAATCCTGTCCAAGACTGTCAATGCAAATAAAAAAGATTGGTCGCGGAAGCTAGATGATGCTTTGTGGGCATACCGGACTGCATTCAAGACTCCAATAGGCATGTCGCCATATCAGCTTGTGTTTGGTAAGGTATGCCATCTTTCGATTGAGTTAGAGCATAAGGCCATGTGGGCATTGAAGAAGCTGAATTTAGATTTGTCTGAAGCATCATTGCAACGGTTTGGGAAGTTGAATGAATTCCATCTGAATGCATATGAGAGCTCAGCACTGTACAAAGAAAGGATGAAATTTTATCATGACCGGAAGATAGAGAAAAGATATTTTCAGCCGGGTGAGTTGGTCCTGCTCTTCAATTCTAGACTCCGCTTGTTTCCTGGTAAGTTGAAGTCCAAGTGGATTGGGCCCTTCATAGTGGTACAAGTTTTTCCCCATGGAGTTGTTGAACTTGAAAACCATGAGGGAAAAAGGTTCAAAGCAAACGGACTGCGGATCAAGGATTATTTCGACACGGCAGAAGAGATCAAAATGATTGAGGCCTGGAGCATTGATGAATTCATCCCACCCAAGGAGCTTGATGAAGTCTAAGTAATCAAGCAGCCTGCGTCATTCCGCGATGTTAAATCAGGCGCTGCATGGGAGGCAACCTATGAAATTGTATTTCACTTTATGTTATTTCTATTTTAGTGGTTGTCGAGTGTTTTGGTGAAGTCTGAGTAACCAAAACACTTGCATCATGCTGCGACGTTAAATCAAGCGCTGCATGGGAGGCAACCCATGGATTAATGTGTGTTCATTTTGCAGGATAAAGGGAGATGAAAACAAGGGCTAAAATTATAGGCAAAAAGGAATCCCACGAGCTAGAAGACGGGACATTGCAAATACCACGCCTGTGGGACTGGAGACATCCACCAGAAAATCTTGTAAGTGTTGAAAATATGGTGTTCTGCCACTTTCCTATGCCCCATATGACGGGCCGTCGAGGCTCTGACAGGTGTAGGAATGTGCGTGAAGCCCCTTAAGAAGAAAATAAATTTTTCTAAGTGTGGAAAAGGGAGTGCCTGCCTCATTCTAAAGCCCTACATGACGGGGCATCACGCCCCTAACGGGCTTCAGAAGGGGTGTGAGGCTGCTAAGGCCTCAACTAAATTTTGCTAAGTATGGATGCAAGCTGCTCGGCTATTTTCCTAAGTCTCCTACGATGGGCCATCGCGGGACTGACGGGCGTGGGAAGAGGCATCACACAACATGCAATCGAACATGACCGATGTCCAGGTAAGTGAACCTCGATGGGCCGTAGCACATCCAATGGTTGTCGCATGGCCCGTTATCTGGGTTGATCAAAACAGGGTCAACTTATTATTAAATTTCTCTAACCAACCTGACCCAACCCGAAATCCCTCTGCTTTCCCTCTTTCCCCGCGTCTATATTGTTTTGAACTCATTCTCTTGAGGTCAAATTCATTCGAACACTCTCCTCTCTTAAACCCTCTCACACACGATCCACTCCACCAAATCACGTTCCACATCTCCCATTCCCCACGATGTTGTCAATCACTACTCACAACCCACAAAAGTGCCAACATATTTCCACTAGTTCCAACATCCACGACTTAAGTTGATTCAAGTTTTGTTCTAAACCAAGAGTAAGTTTACTTTCTAATAGATTTTTGTTTAGAGTGTCTTGGTATTAATATGCCTATGGGTATTTAATGAGGTGACTATGCGGTTAGCATCAGCAACCACTAGTAGCGGAACAACCCTAGATTCAAACTATATGTGAGATTTATTTCAAAAACAGGGTGAGGGATATAATACTGTTTTGCTTGATATGAGGGGTGATGAGAAGTTGCTATGTGTAGAAGAATAGGGGAGAGAGAGAGAGATTTATGTGGCTGACTGAATCTTACGGACAGGCACACGGGATGTCGGAGGCACGACGGGTGTTGGTTAGGGCATGGGACCGGCCTAGAACTTGAAAAGGTTCCTGGCTGGATCCTACGCCCAACCCGATGGGATGTCAGACCTCCCACGCCCATGGCAGGAGCCCGTGGGAGGACATTTGTCCTTAAAAATCCCACTTCTCAGTTCTGATGCCCAAGGTCATGGGCCGTCGCCCCTCCCACGCCCGTGGGAGGGTGATTTGTCTACAAATTTTTCTAACTGTGAAATTTTCTGGGTTTGCATATTTGGTGCCGATTTCTAATGTTGGTTTCTTGCAGGTACTAAATTACTCTAAAAACAAAGCTTAGATGAGGGCCCCCCCAGAAGGCTAAAGATGCATCCATACCATCTCGGCTAAAGGATCAACCAACTGATTCCGAGGCCTAGAAGAGCAACTCTGACAACACCCCCCTAATACGAATTACAAGGTGGAAGGTGGTTGTGTATTCCTGTCACTCTGAAGAGGAGGAAGCCAACCCACCTGAAGACCCACAAGGATCATCCTCCGGCTTATCCGAATCCAGTGCCGAGAGTGAACAGGCACCTACAGGAAATGAATTGGCTACTCAGGTTTCGAGTGGAACAACAAACAAGTCCGGAGGTGAGGAAGGCTCGGAGCATTGTTCTGACAAAGATGATTGAGGAGATTCTAACTCCGACATAGAAACTACCATACCATAAAAGGTCACTCCTTCATCTTCTCCATCTGGCGCTGGAGCTGTATTGGGACGAGATCGAGAGACCCAAAGATGGAGTATCAAAGGTTCAAAGGCTATATTTGATTATGGCCTTGAGGTAACAGGAAGAGGACATCTGAGGAGGCCTATTACTGAGGAATGGAAGATAGACCCGTTCAAACTAGCGAGATTCCCAAAACAGGATGCTTATTTCTGGCACTACAGGTTGGGATGGACTAGAAAGCCCCTTCCAGATTTTCAGCTGACTCTCGTGAGAGAGTTTTATGCAAACTATCAAGCCATCCAGGAGGTGTTGTGTCAAAAGGGTCAGAAAATCAATGAATTTCCCGCTCTTGAGAGCGTCCCGGTAAGGGGTTTCCAAATCAATATCTCGGCTAAAACCATCAACATATTCCTATTCGGGCCAGGGTATGAGGCACCCACGTTCCTCTATGACTATGAGTACCAGGTGAAGCATGAGAAGAAGAGGACACAGTGGTTGGAAAAGCGCTTGACTATAACCGGGACACCTACAAGGCTAAAACAAGACAAGCCTGTGATTAATAAGGCCTCGTTATCTTTTGAGGCTAAGTTCTGGTGGGCACTGATGCCGATGGGTGCCGATAATCAGCTCACTCTGGAAAGGGATATTTTAGTGGCCTCCCTAATGTCCAAGTATAACCTCAACTTTGGGCAAATCATCGCAGAGGAGATTAGGAACAGAGTCACCAAGATTAGCTCTTCATACCCATTCCCTTGCTTAATTACAGAACTATGTGAGGAGGCCCAAGTCCCGAAGTATACAGGAATAGATCATCATGTCAGAGTTGCAACGACCCACCATCCAGAGAGGTCCAAAGATGAGACACGTGTGCTAGGTCTGAGTGGTACTTCTGATCCCTTAGCTCTTACACTTGAGGCCCACGTACCGACACCAGAAGGGTCAGCTAGACCTACCCCACAAGGTAGTCATTCTGAGCACACCACTGCTGCCCCATTCACTACTGCAGCTGATCCATCCACTCCGGCAGCACTGGTAGAGGAAGATTAAGAATCTATCTATGCTTTCCATCTGGCAAACTTCGCAGACACCATCCACATGACTATTGAGATGAGGAAGCAAATGGATGCATTTGACAAACAGTTGCAGCTGATAGCGAATGCTTCCATCCAAAGAGCCATAGCACTATTTCTAAATGTCAATGCCCGGCTTGGTGCATTAGAGGACATGGTAGATGAGAGACTAAAGGAGATGGGTGCGGTAGAGCTGACGAACCTGAAAAAGACGATCGCGGAGCTTAAGGTCGATGTTGACCAGTTGAAGAACCCTCCTCCTACCCAAGCCAGAGCCCCAGTAGTCCTACCACAGATCACACCAGAGCCCACGCTCAACCTATTGGATTTTGTAGATCCCGACCTCCGTATGGCACATTTGGATTCAACAGCGGAAAAGGAGCCCGAAAAAGCTGAGGAACCACTTCCTGAGCCTGCTACGCATCAAATAAAAAGGAAGAGTAGAGACAAGCCGGTTCAAGGTGATGATGCTCCTCTTAGCCTGAAGTCTCAAAAGAAGAAAGCGAAGAGATCTGAGAAGAGGGCCAGGTGAGAAATGGAGAAAGCAAAAAAAGAGTCCTTGGCAGCACATCAGATTGAGGTTGATGGTGTTGGCCGAGGTGGCTCGACGAGTGGTGTTGCTGGACCATTAGACGTACCTTATGTAGACCCCATTGTGGGAGAGGATGTTGTTGGAGTTCCTAGGGCAACAATTATTGTTGATGAGCGGACTGTAGAGGCAGCCTCGGTTGATGAGAGCGCTACGGGCACCAATCTTAAGGGCACGAAAGATGTGACACCGGTAGCGGCGCTTAGGCTCTACAGGTATGTTCTCGCCCCCATTTATTTTGTATTTTTTTTTGTGCATTGAGGGAAATGCCCTTTTCTTTTTTGTAGGGTGGGGGCGGTACTGGGTGAGCATGTTTTTGATGGGCACCTTAGCAAAGTATGAGTAGCCAAGGGACCCGGGTCGTGCCGCGATGTTAAATAAGGCGCTGCATGGGAGCCCACCCATGAGGGTACTCACAAGGTACCCGAGTCCTTGGGGTTTTCTTGCCTGTGTTCTTTCGCTAAAGATTTTAAATTTCTGTTGAACCGGCACGTTTAGTATAGGTTGTATGTAGTAAAAGAAGAAAATGAACTTAGTGCAATCTATGATGTGATTTCAAACTTGATTTTTGATTGAAAAATGGAGACCCCTCCAATTCTTTGTGTGACATAATAGTATCTGTTTTTGATAGACTAACCATTGTGGATCTGTGCATGACATTGTGTTGATCGATCTGATGAATAGCTTAAGCTTGAGTATAAACTTAATAGGTAGCATGTGATTGTTTGACTCTGTGCCATGTGTGAGTGAGCTTAATTCAATTGTTGTTGCTTTGTGTGCCAATTTAGAACTTGCCCGGTTAGTCTTGCCTAGGTCATAGGATAGTTGGTTAGGAAAGGATGATAGGCCATTTTTGAAACAGTCCACTTAATCCCAAATGACCGACCAAATGATGTGAATACCCTTTGATCCCAAATTTGAGCCTACATTGACCCTTTTTGTTGTCTAGCCTAATCACCCTCCCTATTTATATTTACGAACCTTTAGTTTGGCCCTGGTCCCTCCTTGGATATTGTGTACCTCAACTCAGGAAAATTACCTAAGTTGAGGGTGGCTACTGTAGCGGTGAGTGAGAAGTGTGGTATGAATATAACAGGTTAGATATAAAAAGGAGAAATAACAGGTGCGGCGGCTAAGTAAAAAAAAAGAGAGACAAAGAAAAGAAAAAAAAAAGAAAGAAAAAGAAAAAGTGAGAAAAGAGTTGAGTCTGAAACAAAAGCTGCACCTGTCACTTGTTGAAATAAAAAGGGAGAAAAAGGGAGGAAAGAAGTAGAGTTAGTATGATAAAGCAACATAGCATAGTGTCAAGGAGGGCTTAGTCACTATTGTCCCATATCTAGCATACCCATCCCCGAGCCTACGCTACAAGCCAAGTAAAGTCCTATAGTGATCCTAATCCAATTGTCTGAACGTCGAGGCATAGAAAATAAGGTCAAGCCTATGGTATTGTGCATTGCTTGAAATTTTTTGTGAGTGTGAGTGTTTAGCTCAGTACCAAAAATATAACTGTGATAGTGTGCAAATGGAACTTCTTTGTGTTGAGGGCACTAGAGCGACTTTGACTGTTACTTGTTGGTATGAGTTTCATATGCGTATGCTAGATCGTATGTTGATAACATAATGACGTCCATGGATACCTTTTGTGTTGTCTTGATGAACGGAACATATGCACTGGGTTTGTATTGAAGAAGAGGGGGGATACTTGTTATGAACTGAAATGCTAAATTATATGACTTCCATAGTTCCTATTTTTCTTTTGCTTAAGCGTCGTTTAGTTTCATTTTAGTTTGTTGCTTGAGGACAAGCAAAGATTCTAAGTTGAAGGTGTTGATGTGTCCGGATTTGACGGCACTTTCGATGCTTAAAACAAGGGGATTTTGGAAGTTCTTGAGTATATTTTTTTAGATTTGATGTCATTTGTTAAGTGTGCAGGGACAAAGTATGAAATAGATAAAAGTACAAAAAAGTTGCAGTTTCTGGGGAAAAAGATAGGCCACCACGGGCATGACACCCATGATGATGGCCCATGGGGCTGACCGTTGGATTGAGGCAGCAGGACTTGCTAAGGCTGTGGCGCCCCGATAGTCTGGCACGACGCCTGTGGAAGACACGATGGGGCGTGGCCTTGCCTGTTAAAATGCTCCAGGGAGACATGCTAAGAGCCAAGGAAGGGCAACGGGCACCACGACACCTGTGACAATCCCGGTAGCCCATCGTTGATGCCCGTGGAAACCAGGTAGGAGAGCTGGAGAAGAGATAAGTTAGGCAATATGAGGATCACGATAGGCATCACAGCTACGACGTCCCGTCGCCTCAGCCTGTGAGATCATGGCAGCGAGATTTTATGAAGAGTTGAAGAAGGCCGATGGGAACCTACGACGCCCGTCGCACTAGCGATGACCCGTGAGGCATCCTGTTGGATCTGCCGCATTCAGATTCTCCCAGTTCTTTTATGATTTGGTTTCTTTGTCTATAAATACTTTCCCTTAGGTTTTATTTATGACGTTACAAAGAGGTTACACATTAGCTACACATTATTTTTATGGATACTTTCAGATATTTATTACATTGTTCTTTGATATTGATTCAAACACAAGTTCTTGAGTAATTGAAGTGTTCTTGAGATTTTTCTTCAAGATTCCAAAATTTCTTTATTCTCAATTGTAAGTATCGATTGATGATTGCTCAAACA
The DNA here is from genome assembly GCA_003996215.1 of Jaltomata sinuosa. Taxonomy (NCBI): domain Eukaryota; kingdom Viridiplantae; phylum Streptophyta; class Magnoliopsida; order Solanales; family Solanaceae; genus Jaltomata; species Jaltomata sinuosa. Next base: position 207,784 of record QJPP01003108.1, on the reverse strand, counting down.
CATATTAATTGTGCACTTATGAACATGAGTAGCTAAATCCAAAACAAGGGTTGTGGGAACCATGAAGGATTAACGAAGTAGGCAAAGTACTTAGGTAATCTAGGGTGGTGTTTATGCATGTATTGTTATTCCCTTCACTTTGATTGCCTTTTAATTGTGCAAAATGTTAGAACTCGCCATATCCTTACTTTCCTGACCAAAGAGGTAATGGATGGGAAAAGGGTTGCTTAACAATGGAGATTTGAGGCTACCAAACCTCATCTAATAGCTTGAACTTATTTGGGAATAGAAAATCTAGGATCAAGGGTAAGGATTAGTAAAGCACACACCCGCGGTCGGACCAAGGCGTGTGGTGAAATTCATCTAGTTGCCGGATCAAGGAATTAGGTGAACCTAACTTAACGATTCTGCATGCTAAGCACCAAACTAGTTTACCAAGTACAAACGCCTTACTAAGTTATGATCTCATAGGGAACACTACCCTAGTTATCTCATCTATTAGTTATAACTCTCAAAATTAGCAATTGTTACTTTTTTACTTTTCATTTACAATCGTTACTTGTCAGTTTAAACCCCCCCCTTTTGGGAAATAAATGACTAAAAGCACGAGTAAACACTAATTGAACATAGTCCTACCATATTCCCTGTGGGATCGACCCCAACCTTTAGTTGGGTTCTATTTTTGAAAACGACCGCCTGCGCTTCTTTTAGAGGTGTAATTTGGGTGCATCAAGCGACCTTTAGCCTGTGACATCCAGTCTTTTTCTAATAGGTTGGTTTGACTTGACATTTCTAAGCCGGGCCGTATTCTTGCTTGTATTGAGGCTAGGTCTTCCTTGTTAGAGAAGATTCAGGCAAAACAGTTTGATGATGCGAGATTGAGGATCATTCATGACAAAGTGTTGAGTGGTTAGGCTAGGAAGGTTACTTTAGATTCAGAGGTTGTTATGAGGTTGAGGGTTGTATCTACGTTCCTAGGGTTGGTGACTTGGTCAGATTAATACGGGAGGAGGCTCATTGTTTTAGATATTCTATTCATCCTGGGGAAGATAAGATGTATTGTGACTTGAGGAAGCACTACTGGTGGTGTGGGATGAAAAAGGATATTTTGGCTTTCATATCCAGGTGCTTGAACTGTAAGCAGGTGAGTTTGAGCACCAGAGGCCAGGTGGTTTATCACAGAGACTACCCATTCCGGAGTGGAAATGGGAGCGTATATTCATGGATATTGTAGTTGGATTTCCACATACTTTATGGAGATTTGATGCTATTTATGTTATTATGGATAGGTTGACGAAGTCTGCTAACTTCCTTCCAGTTCATACTTCCTACAGTTCCGAGAGGTTGGATCAGATCTATATTCGGGAGATTGTCCATTTGCATGGTGTGCCAGTTTCTATCATCTTCGACTGAGGTACTCAGTTTACTTTGCACTTCTGGCAGTCTATTCAGAGAGAGTTGGGTACTAGATTTGAGCTTAGCACCACTTTTCATCCGCAGATAGATGGTCAGTCACAACGTACCTTTCAGGTTCTGAAGGATATGCTGCGAGCCTGTGTTATTGATTTTGGTCGTCAGTGGGACCAATGTATAGCTTTGGCAGAGTTTGCATATAATTATAGTTATCATTCCAGCATTCAGATGGCTCCATTTGAGGCGTTGTATGGTAGATGGTGCAGATCTCCAGTGGTTGGTTTGATGCTTTCAAGGTTAGGATGTGGGGTACCAATTTTCTTCGTGATTCTATGGACAGGGTTCGGGTTATTCAGGATAGACTTTGTTATTCCAAGAGTAGGAACAAGAGTTATATTGACCAAAGAGTTTGAGATCTTGAGTTTATGGTTGGTGAGAGTGTGTTCCTTTGTATCGCCCATGAAGGTCGTGATGAGGTTCAGCAGGAAGGGTAAGCTCAGTTCGAGGTTCAGTGGTCCATTTGAGATCCTTCGTCATATTGGAGGGGTTGCTTATGAGCTAGCCTTGCCTTCTTCTTTTTCTTGTGTTCACCTGGTATTCCATGTTTCTATGTTGCGGCGGTATATTCTGGATGAGTCTCATGTGCTTCAATTGGAGTCGGTTAAGTTGGATGAGTCCTTAGCCTTTGAGAAGGAGCATATTGCTATTTTGGACAGGCAAGTTAGGAAGTTGAGGTCCAAGGAGATTCTGTCAGTTAAGGTTCAGTGGCAACATCGTCCTGTCGAGGAGATTACTTGGGAGATCGAGACCAACATGCAGACCCGTTATCCTCATCTTTTTGAGTCGTCAGGAACTATCCTTTTTCTAACTTTCACGGATGAAAGTTCTTTTAGTAGTGGATGTTGTAATGACCCTCCAGGTCATTTTCCATTTTCCGTGCTTTTTCTGTATTTCGAGCTTTCCCACAGCGGCTACAGGTCATTTATGACTTACTGGGATTGACGGTTTGATGCCCGGGATGTCTGTTAGATCATTATGACCATTTCCCTGTGTTAGCCCTTAAAGTTGGTAAATCTTTGACTTCGGTCAACATTCTTGGCAAACGCTCTCAGAATCGAATTCTAATAGTTCTACTGGCTCTGGAATGGGGATTTTAGTCTAGTGGGACCATTTGTCTGGGTGTGAGTGTTTTAGATTTGGTTTTGTGTGGTTTGTGTGTTTTGAAGTCAGTTTGGTTGGTAAGGTTGACTTTTGTCAACATTTAGAGAAGACAGCCTCGAATGGAAATTCCGTCAGTGCCGTTAGCTCCGGAATGTTGACTTTAGGCTAGACGAACCTTTAGTTGGGGTCCCGAGGCTTCTAGACTTGTTTTTGGGTTTTGAGTTTCGAGTTAGTTTTGGGCGTGGGGCCCACTTTTCATTAATACAATCTCCGCTGGGAGTTTTGTCAATTTCATTGAGTTTGGAATGCCATTTCTTATAGGGTAGCATGGTTGGTTTTTGTTCACGGGGTTCCAGATGAATATCAATGGTCCATCGGAAGATTTTTGGACTTGGGGAAATTGTTGGTTGCTGCATTAAGTTGCAGACCCTTTTTCTCTTCGCGATCGCGAGGATCCCATCGCGTTCGTGATTGTATGGTGTCTTGACCATCGCATTCATGAAGGGTATCCATCACGTTCGCGATGAAGCCGGCTAGGACCTGGCTTGGCTTTCTCTTTGCGAACGCGGCCTTGACCATCGTGATCGCGATGGTTGGGCTGGGTATTCCTCGTGAACGCGGGGGTCCTATCGCGATCGCGATGAAGGACCACTGGCAGTTATATAAATCTTCCACTTTGTTTTCTCTTTCTAAATTTTGAGAAACTCCTTTTTTGAGCTCCAAAGCTTCTTAATCCCAGCTGCCATGCTCAGTGTCATTCATCAGGTAAGTCCTCTCGTCACCCCTCTCCCTCTTCCATGGAAATTCTCGTATTTCCCCCGCTTAAATTCCCTTGTTGTTAATTCCTAGAGTTGGGGTGATCCTTGTTGAAGTGTGATTTTGGGGACTGCATGTTCTTAAATTCGTGCAATTCATCTCTATGACATATTACTCTTGTCGATGTAGGTTCCCACCTTTAATTCCGAGTTTTTCCCATTTTAATTCCGTGAATTAGTAGCACTTTAGGGCTATTTTGGTCCCCGAATCGAGTTCTGTTCTTGCCCAAACTTTAAGCATAGGTTCCTTAACCCACCGCGAGTATAATTGTAAATTTTATTTTCTGTTTCATAGCACAGGCCCCGAGGGTCATTTTTCTGACCCAATTTCAGGCCCATTTTTCCGTATAGCAATATGGGTGTCATACTTCTCGTCTTGACACCTAGTTTATGTTGTTGATAGTGTGGCAGCTTTCTAAGGCTGTTCGGAAGGGTAAGTCACACAAGTGATGGTTTGTGATTGCAGTTTGGCCCCGAGGTAGGTTATGGTTTACCTTTTAGACTGAGTTAGTAAAATAATGTATATATATATATGTTACTGGAACTCTAGGTTGGATTTTAGATATACTTCAGACTTGAATCCTGTATATAATGTTAATTGGCCATTTAAGATCTTTAGCCTAGCACTGTATGTTACCCTTAGCCTAGGAGCTTGCTTCTTCTGTGTGACTAGTATAGAATCCTTAGCATGTTTTAGGAGGCTTTAGAGATAGAATAGAGTTTTCCCGTGATTTTCGCTTTTATTTCCTCTTTACCGCTTTATTCTATCATTGTGGGTAACTATGGGCCCAAGGCCATGGCTAGGATTTGGATGGAGTTCCAGGTTATTTCTCTTTGTTTGGAGGGTATTCTTGCCCTGTTTGTTCTGATGGCATGGTTTTTCCTCTGTTTGTGAACATTTATACTCATATCGCATGGCATATCATTGGTACAACATGGATTGTTTTACAAAGGTTTTTGGTTTGAAATGAGGTTTTACTACGGTTGTGGAGATTACTGGACTTAAATAAAATTACTTTGAGTATTACTATGGAATTTTGGAAAGAAAAGGAGAAACTACTATTTTATGCATATATTACAGTCCGATGGTATTTATATGCATAGTATGATGCGGTATTTCGGGCACCCGATGCGGTATTCCGGGCACCCGATGCGGTATTCCGGGTTTGTATTATATTGCATTCACTCATGCATCATCATGCACCACATTGCATTTGCTTTGGCACATCGATTGACTCTGATTGGCTTGATGTTGTTTTTCTTTCCTTTTCTTTTGATGGTTTATCGGCATGTCTCCGGATTTATAACTAGATTTAGGTGGATCCCTGTATAGTTAGCTGCTTTCTTGTGATCTATTTATATATTTTATCTTTCTGTGCTAGGACGGCCTATGATGCCTACTGAGTACCCGTTGTCTTGGTACTCATAATACACTCTGCATCTCTTTTTCTGATGCAACACCTAGTACAAGCCACCCTCGCTGATCTCCTGTCATTTGAGACCCGTTGCTGTTCGGATCGCGGTGAGCTCCCGGCGCTTTTGGAGACTTTACATGCTTTTCATCTTGTACTTTCTGTCTATATTGTGTATTTTGGATAGACAACATCTGTTGTATAGCTACTCCTTACTTTAGTCGCTCTTGTACTAGTGACACCAGGTCTGGGTTGTTTCTCGAGTCTGTTTTGTCTCGTTTGTCACTTTAGGGCCTTCTTATGTATATTTTGTACGAAGGTATGTATATATGCTATTGGCCCTGTCTTTTCATTTATGTCTTCCGCTTTCCTTTAGTTTAATTGTTATTTATTGTCTTCCACGTGGTTTGGGTTAGGCTTGTCTATTGGGGGGGGGGTTATGTAGACGCCATCATGGCCCAGTTTTGGGTCGTCACAATAGCGGCACCTTCATGGCAAAAGACGCCCGCTATAGCAGGGTTGACCGCCTTTGACTCCCGCTATAGCAGTAATTTCTCCGTTATAGCAGCATCACTGTAGCGGCGTGTCTCCCGCTATACATAAGATAGAAACTCAGGAATCCTCCCAATTTTTCCCATTTTGCAACAAACCTTCAAACCATAATGTTCCATACCAACCCCTTCACGTCAAGTTCGATATCAGGAGTTCTAATCACCCGAATTCATTTCTAAAAAGTCCTACGAACTCTTTAACGCCTTAGCTAATAGAAAAACCAGCTCAAACTTAGTCATTTTACACAATCCTTTCTCGGATTGCTCCAGAGCTTACCTCGCTCATATTTTATCCGAGACTAACCTAGCCTGAAATTTTCAACTCCCCAACTCGAAAGTTTTCTAACCAATTTTCTCGCATTAATAGCTCACCCATAACGATGGGAAGGGTTGTTACAGTAGGTATATTCATATTGCCTTGGGCTTAGGCTATATATATACTGTTAAAAAATATTTAAACATATATTTGGATTATGTCTGAACATGTAGAACGTATAGTCATACTCTGCACCTTGTGATTTAAAATCATGGATCTACCTCCGACTTTAAGTTAACATATACTTAAATTTTTGAACTTTCAAAGATTGCATGTTGTGGAACAGGACCCTTCGGAGGAATTAACAGTTGTGGAGGTAAAAGGCAAGTAAAATATTACCAACTCTGCAAAAATCCCAAGGATTATGTATTTTTTGACTCTACTCATCCTTGAAAATCAACTTACAAGCAGTCTCCGAAACTATTACGGAATGGAGCTCTAGACGTCACTGGACCTCAAATCCTAAAAAATATTTTTGAAATCCAGTCTAATTCCACGATAGATTTGGTGAGCACTACTAGTTTTTTTAAACAAATCTTTTTAGGTTGAATAAGACTATTGTCACGCCCCAAACTCAGGGTGGCGCGACTAACACCTTGTGCCGCACTTGATTAAGCGAACCAACTGAAACCAGACCAAACAATACATTCAGGCCATTAAGGCCAAAACAATACCAGAAGAAATGCAATGCAAACAAACTCAAATATAATTAAAAGAAAATATAATACAAGGCCAACCAGGTTGCAACTGACTACCAGACCACATCAGATGTCTATAAGCTTCTAAGATGAAAAACTACTAACCATGAGTCAGGACAAGGTCCCGACATACCCATTACTAATACAAAACTAAGAAGACTCTAAACCCAGCAACTCGAAAAAGAACGGAGCATACCAACCTTCAGCTGAACTAGATCACACGCAACGAAAACCACTATCTACCTGATAACCTGCAGGCATGAATGTAGCGCCCCTAGGAAATGAGGACATCAGTATGAAAGAATGTACTCAATATGTAAGGCGATGGAATAACAGAAACAACACAAGCCCAAACTGAAACCACAATATAAAGAGAGTCAAAATAGGAATAATACCAGCATCCCAGCCACAACCTACATAAACACAATGTCATCCCAACACTACCTTACCTTCCTCTACTCCAGGTCTAACAATAACCACAACCTCGACTACACATCACCTTTGAAACTCAAGATAAATCTAACCAGAATAATCATAACATAGAAATGCAATAAAAGATAAATAATACAATACATAGGCTCAACCTACAGAACGAACTCACGCCTTATGGAAGAGCAATAGACAAGAAAGACCATGTGAAAAAATATTCACGCCTTACATGTCTTCATAATGCCATGGGGCTCGACCATGAAGAAAGGTTTCATGCCTTACAGGTCCTCGCAGAGCCACGAGCTTAACCATGCAGAAAGTTCTCATGCCTCACAAGTTTTCATGAGCCCTCTAGGCAATCAAAATCACAAAATACAATAAAATATGATACAATATGAAATACACAACACAATACAATACAAACATTTAAGGCATCCCATAAATATCTAAGTACCACCGTACCTCCTCCGTTCCACAATTATAATATCACGATAAACCCGACCATTACGGTCATCTGATAATCATAAATATATACCATATCCTTCCAACTTAACACTAAATCAACATCACCAAATAGGAGTTTTTAACAAGAATAATACCAACAATAATTTAGAGACATCTAATAATCAATTCTTCGATAGCACGCTAGACATGAAGATTTCAAATCTTAAGGAATCATGCCAAAGAAAGAAATAGCCTTACATACCTAGAATCTAAGCTAACTAAATTTCAATAGGAGAAAATGGAAAATAACCAAGCATTTTCTGTAGTGGGAAATTGATTTTGCTAACCCATTTGTATGAAAATAATTTTATTATAGATAGTGCTGCTCACACTTGATAACATTTATTAATTGCTTAAGGATTGCCACTACACTTAAAACAATTTGTTTGGCATTCCACCACACTCCATGTGGAGTGGAGTGGCACCACAAGGTCACTGTTTATCTCATTACATATATACTCGGGTATTGCATAAGTTCGTGGTAAAATAAATATAACTTTTTAAATATATCACAATTCATAAAAATCATTTTGAATGAACTCTATCACATATAGTAGTAATTTTCAATATAACTAAATTTATTATCTTCATTAAAATATTAATAAATTATAAAACTCTTATAAAATAAATGCATACACAAATATATCGTAATAAAAGTATGTTTCCTAAATATTTAAAATATTTTAGGCAGGCAATAAAAATAAGACTTTTTACCAAATTCTGATTTTGAATCAAATATTTTTGAATTCGCGCAATGCTACTATAAATCTCAAATTTAGGCTCGTAAGCATTGATACAAGACGAAGGACAATCTTAAAACACCTGGGGTGTTACATCCTTCCCTCCTTAGGAATATTCGTCCTCAAATGTGAAATAGAACGCACGAGTAAGGTTAGGAACCTCTCAATTTTTCAGCAGAACATCCCCTATACACAAGATTATACCACACCTGTACAACAGCCTAGAAAACCAGCTACATGCCACATAAGACCACTACAAGCTACCAGAAACTCATCGAACCCCACAAGATCATCAACGATACAAATTCATAACTGAATTGGAAACTTACTTCAAAGGAAAACACCCCATCCTCAGGAATATTATGATGCCACAAATGAAGATTGATCATTAGGTAAGGTCTTTTGAGATCATACAATCGAGAATCACTATCGCACGATTTCAATAACCCAATCCTTAAGGCTCAGTTCCATGGCACGATCTAAAAGATAAAAGAAGGTAACCAAGACTAAATGTCCCATAGCCTCCTGATTATAAGTGTGGTGCACAACACACCCACAAGCAAGACTCTACTAGACACGGCTTGTAGACTCCCTAGGACACTATCATGCTCTGATACCAAGTTTTTCATGCTCCAAACTCAGGGAGGAGCGACTTGCACCTTGTTCTACACTTGATCGAGCAAATCAACTGAAACCAGACAAAACAATACATACAGGCCGTTAAGGCCCATACAATACCAAAAGAAATGCAATGAAAACAAACTCAAATATAATAATAATAAAAATATAATACAAGGCCAACCAGGTCGTAACTAACTACCTGACCCACATCAGATGTCTAAAAGCCTCTAAGATGAAAAACTGCTAACCATAAGTTGGGACAGGGCCTTGACATACCTATTACCGATTTAAAACTAAGAAGACTCTAGACCCAGCAACTACGAAAAGAATGGAGCATACCAACCTTCAGCTTAACTCGATCACATGTAATGAAGACCACTGTCTACCTGATAATCTGCAGGCATGAATGCAGCACCCCCAGGAAATGGGGACGTCAGTACAAAAGAATGTACTGAATATGTAAGGCGACAGAATAACAGAAACAACACAACCCAAAACTTAAACCACAATATAAAGAGATTCAAAATATGAATAATACCAACATCGCAGCCTCAACCTACATAGACACAATGTCAGCCCGACACTACCTTACCATAATATACTCCAGGCCCAACAATAACCACAACCTTGAACACACATCACCTCTAAAACTCAAGATACAGCTAACCAAAATAATCATAACATAGAAATGCAATAGAAGATGAACAACATAATACATCGTCTCAACTAGCAGAATAAACTCATGACTTATGAAAGAGAAATACGCAACAAATACCATACAGAAAAATACTCACGCCTTACAGGTCCTCATAATTCCATGGGCTCGACCATGCAAAAAGGTCTCATGCCTAATAGGTCCAGAGCCACGGGTTTAACCATGCGGAAAGTTCTCATGTCTTATAAGTTTTCGTAAGCCCTCTAGGCAATCACGATTACAAAATACAATAAAACATGATACAATATGCAATATACAACACAATACAATACAAATATTTAAGGCATCCCACAAATATCAAAGTACCACTGTACCTCCTATGATTATATTTAAGGCGTCCAATAGCCTTAAATGCCCCGTAGCCGCCTGATTATAAGTGTGGTGCACAACACACCTATAAGCAAGACTCTATTATACACGTCTTGTAGACTCCCTAGGACACGACCATGGTCTGACACAAAGTTTGTCACACCCCAAACTCAGGGAGGTGCGATTGGCACCTTATGCCACACATGATTGAGCGAACCAACTGAAACTAGACCGAACAATACATACATGACATTAAGGCTAAGATAATACCAGAAGAAACGCAATGAAAACAAACTCAAATATAAAAATAATAAAAATATAATACAAGGCCAAGCAGGTCATAACTAACTACCAGACCCACATCAGATGTCTACAAGACTCTAAGATGAAAAACTACTAACCATGAGTCAGGACAGGGACCCGAGATACCCGTTACGATACAAAATAAGAAGAATCTTGACCCATCAACAATTAAAAGAACAAAGCGTACTAATATTCAGTTGGACTTGATCACATGCAATGAATACCTTTGTCTACCTGATAACCTGTAGGCATGAATGCAGCGCCCCTAGGAAATGGGGACGTCAGTATGAGAGAATGCACTAATTATGTAAGGTGACATAATAACAGAAACAACACAACCCAAAAATGAAACCACAATATAAAGAGAGTTAAAATAGGAACAATACCAACATCTAAGTCACAACCTGCATAGACACAATGTCAACCCAATACTACCTTACCTTCCCCTACTATAGGCCCAACAATAACCACAACCTCGACCACACATCACCTATGAAACTCAAGATACAGCTAACCAGAATAATCATAACATAAAAATGCAATAGAAGATGAACAATAGAATACATAAGCTCAACCTGCAGAATGAACTCACGCCTTACAGGAGAGCAATACACAAGAAAGACCATACAAAAAAATACTTACAACATACAGGTCCTCATAATGCCATGGGCTCGACCATGTGGAAAGGTCTCACGCGTTACAGGTTCTTGTAGAGCCACAGGCTTAACCATGCAGAAGGTTCTCACGCCTTACAAGTTCTTGTGAGCCCTCTAGGCTATCACGATCACAAAATATAATAAAACATGATACAATATGCAATATACAACACGATACAATACAAATATTTAAGGCATCCCACAAATATCAAAGTACCACTGTACCTCCTCTGTACCATAATAATAATACCATGATAAACTCGACCATCACCATTATTTGATAACCATAAATGTACACCACATTTTTCAAAATTAACACTAAATCAACATCGCCAAATAAGAGTTTTTAACAAGAATAACATAAATAATAATTTAGAGACATATAATAATCAATTCTTCGATAGAACACTTGTCACGACCCAACCTACCGGGTCGTGCGGGCGCCTACTCTATACACCTAGATAGACAAACCCTTACCACCTGTCCAATAGGTAAATGCAGAAAAGAGAAAACAAATCATGAGATAACCTTTTTGATAGACGAAAAACCTTTACAATATCCTTTTTATGATGATTACAAAACAACAGTTTTACAATTTAAAACACCCTCCCCAGGATCTAGTCTAAACAGGTACAAGAGCTAATACAAGGTTTATATATAGAGAGAAATCAAAGAGACACAACTTCTATCATGGAATCGAAGGACAGAAGATGTTGCAGACCATCATCGTCATTTACCTATGAAACATCACCAACCCTGCAACCAGACTATACCCAGAAAGGGTATAGCAAGAGTAGAGTAAGTACAACCACACGTACTGGTAGGTATCATTGGTCGACCCGAATCCACACGTACCATCATATAAGGAAATCGAGAAAGAATGCAATAACAGTACAGCATATCCTATACCATTTACCTTTACCAGACCTGATATCAACCTATTGTCTACTCACATCCCTTACCTCGCCCCTTTCTATTCCTTCTGTTGCCAACTCCCTCCTTCTCATGTCTTCCGAATCACGCTAAGCTTAGACTTCCCAAGTCACACTAACCTTAGACTTCCAAAGTCACACAACCTTGGCCTAAGTATAAATTCAACTCTGACTGCCTCACCTTTATCCTAGTCAACCCCCCATGACTATGCATCCAGAAAGGACCCAGTCCCTGTCATTCTAGACCCACTACACCCAGGGAACTACACACAATTACCCGACTCATCCTGGATCCCTCGAACATAATCTACGCCAATAACATGCGACCCCAGTTCACAGAAGAACCACCTTGTCACTTAAGCACACTAACCCGACCCTTCAAGGACAAACTATGCACCAAATAATATTAAATCCTGACCCTCTCAGGAACCCAACATGAAAAGAACAATTAGTACACCCGCACTGAGAGCAGTACACCATATAGTAAAATTGATATTTACCCTTTTTATATCGCCCAGACCCACCATGGGATCCCCTCTAACCAACACCTAAGTGTTAAACGAATAACCCGATCTACACCAAGACCAACTCAATCAGACATAACTATATTCCTGGTAACTCAAGGACCATAAGCGCTATCACAGTTCAATAACACAACCCGGTCCACTCATGGAACCAATACCAAATGACACGATGCAACTAATATCCATGCAACAAATACAGTAAAGTAAACCCGTACCAAGCATGTTACCCGAGCCAACTGTTAGTATGTCCCCTACCAGGAGTGGTACCTGAGCCAACCATTAGTGTTATCCCGTACCAGGCATGATACCCGAGCCAACCGAATATCAATCAATCCACAGTCACAATAATGAACAATCAACTTGTAAACCAACAAGCAAACACAGAGTTCAATTCACCAGACTGTAAAACAGGCCCCTTAGACATTCCTAAACAATTCCCTAAGCAATACATCTTATACAAACACTTATATAAGAGTACACAAATATGCAACATTCACAGGAATCGTTAACCATCACCTACCCTTCTTCCTGGGTATATAACTTAACCTCGACCTCCATCCGATGACTAGACATACTCAACCTTTATTAACATATAATAAATGGTTTCCCTTTTTAGCATAATTTAACAACCACATTGATTTTCGAACTTACATAGATAATAAAATTACCATCCCTTAGCCCTTAGCAAAACCAACGACTACTCCTCATGCCCTCCGCATTCCCAAAACGTCACCTAGGAGTTTCCCATTTTCGTACCCATTTAGTTATCCTTGAAATTCTCAGTTCCCCGAACCTTCTCGACATCCCCAACCCTAATTCCTATCATTTTAGCATAGCAAGACAACATAAACAGCCCAAAAATAAATGCCATCCACCCACAATTTAATCCAACCAATCCCTAGCTCACTCATAACCAATACCGAATCCATCAGACTCCGTGCCCGAAAGACTAGTCATGAATTCTCCTTTTCCACTATACAATAAATACAGAATGTAAGCAGGTCTATCTACTCAAATTAATACCTAGCCTACCTGGGCACCAAGCAGCTTCAAGGATGTGTTTCTGGCTCTGTGAAGGCGCTCTCGGCTGGATAATGATCCTAAAACCCGTTGTTCCGCGTCCCTCCAGCCATGACCCCTCCATTTCATGGTTCCCTAGCCTTGGAGCAGCATGGGAGGGTTTTTGAAAAAACCCTCATATGTTTTCCAACTGAGGAGGAGAGCACCTTTTATTAAATCCCATCTTGAGGCTTCTGCCTCCCGTCACTCTGCTATGACGGTTAACCCTCCGCTATGGAGGTCCCGCTATAGCGGAATAATTATCGCTATAGCAGAGTGCCGTCATCCTCGATTATTTCTAAAAATTAGAAATCTTCCACTATGTCACCCTACTTAAACAAACGTACTTTAAATTAGTTCCTAAAATAATTCGACCTCATGATTCTTAAAGTAACGATGGATCCGGTCATTACAACAGATAGCAATTTACCCATCGTTCATCCCCGAACGATCCCGGAATAATAACAAGATGAGGGAGACTAGTCCAAAACTTTCACTATCCTAAGTGACCGCGTAATTAATGAACCTACGCAGGTTGCCAAACCTTCCCTTAATTAGCATAACCCACAAGAGGGAAAAAATTAATATCTTCCCGTTATGACGAGGAATTTATGAACCTCTCAAAGAAAATTACACGTGTTCCCATTCTGAGCACCCAAGAAATCTGGGGCCTCGTGTCATGTTGGGACGGGCGAATTTGAAAAGACCCGGCAGAACCTTTCATTAAGAAAAATTGATTTTCCACCCGCTATAGTGGACAATATACCGCTATAGCAATTTTGCTATAGCGGACTGCCGACCGCTATAGCGGTTGACAACTGAATGAAATAGGGGAGAAATGGACTTCACCCCCCATTCTCCCCACATTCCCTTATAAATAATACATTCTCTTCCGATCACTCCGCTCTCGACGTCGAAATTCTCAGGTAATAATCACAACTATTAACTTCTTAACTTTCTTGCATGAATTTTGGATATGTTTAAGGTAGAAGACTAGAAACCTTGGTGTATATTGAAGTGGGTTTTGAACTTGAGATTTTGGTTGGATTTTTGTTGATTTCCCAAAGCATGGATGCTTCCCTTACGTTTACAATGCCTCCAAGGCATTTTGGGCGTAAGCATTACACTATTATTAGTGTCACGACCCGATTTCTCGGTCATGATGGCACCTACAACCCCCCAGTAGGCGAATCAATTCCCGTAGCCCAGGACAGTTAGTAATGGGCTACTATCTAACAAATAAGAGGGAGAGTAGTTTAATAAGCGAAAGTAAGGGAACAAGATGAAGATAATAAATAACAGGAATATATATATACATATGCGGAAACTAAACCAAACCCCAAGACCTGGTATCATGGTATAGAGCCAAAACTACATACATGGAGTGCAAACGATCCAAAACAATATATACAGATGTCTCTGAATGGTAATAGAGTACATAAAGCAAAAGATAAACTAAAGCTAAGCTCCAATCGCCAAGATCTCACCCTCAGTCTGAGGTAATCCCCAACAGATCTCCAAGCACGACTTACAACGATCTAACGGCGATGACCTACGCTAGGATCAACACCCAAAGATGCAGGAGGTAGGGTGAGCACCAAATGTGAAGCATAAGGTACCCAGTAGGTATCATAGGCCGACTGGGCACATATAAGATAAAAGCGTAGTAACAGACAGAACAGAAGCAAGTAGTCACAGAAATCAACGAAAGGGTACACAGGAACTAGCCCAGAGAGAAGTCAACAGAACCACATGTGAGGCCAGCAAGCAAAATATATACACCATAGGCACAGGTGAAAGTAAGAAACAACGCACCTGGGGTCCTTGCAATAACAGTGTATACGTAATAAGTTTATGAAATAGACGGTATACCGGTAACCTCACGTGTAAGAAGAAGAGAGAAAGAGTAATGATAGGCATGCTTAGAGCCATGAATCAAACCCAACTAATAATATCAATCTCAAATCCAGAAACTAACAGTCTAGCAGAAACCAATTTCATAATTAGCCAGAGTCTACCTACAGTCCCCCGGCCGCCCATACAACCGAGGAACACAAACAAGTGAAAACAAACCCTCCGGCATCCCATACTACCGTAGCGTACAATCAACAAGCAACAAACAAGGGTGGAGCCTCAAACAATGAATGGTATGATGCATGAAGACCTCAAGTGAAATGGTATCTCTGTATGTAACTCCTCCGGTGCCGATCCGGCCCAGCAGGTAGGTCCCATGGAAGGACACTGCCCGTATACCTCTACTACACCATATACCCTTCCATCGGCACACGCAGCCCGCAGCCCCAGGCCCTGATGGCAAGGTCCATGGAGGTCCCTAACCCCATACTAAAACTCAGTATCAAAACATGTCGTCCGGAAGCAAGTCCGGGTTAAAGATAGTGACCCAGTCTCTAATATGCATGCCCAGACCCTGTCCAGGACTAAAGTAGTAGGAAAATATCTCAAAAACCCCTCCAAGGGTGCCCGGGCATAACCGGGTCTAAACAATAGAAAGTCATCTCAGGTGCTCGGTCCGACCGAGGCTAAAAATCATCTCAAGTAGCAAGAAAAGTCAACTAGAACCCCGACCCTGCCGAGTATAGCGTTAATCATAAAACTGATGATTCAAGTCATAATTTTACTTTCTTTTCCCCAAGAATATTCACAAGTTAAATCAAACCATTTCCAATTTATTCCCATAAAAAAAAGGGGCCCCCGGGGCCATGCAAGGTTTAGAAAATAGTGTCAGTAGGCCCGAAGCCCAAACCGTAGTAAAATATGGATAAAACCTCTTTATATGCATGGAAATGGTATGATCAAACACAATAGCTTCCCAGCAGCTCACAATCAACCTATCGACCCTGCACAGGCCCACAGCTACTCAGCAGGCATAACCAGCCTAGAAGGATAATTCTATGCCCGGGTCTCGCGGACATTCCCAAAATCCCACCTTCTATGTTCCAGAGTCAATAAGGTCTCACAGGACCACAAGGGTAAATAAAATATATCGGCAAGTACTACAAGCAACGGAGGAACAAAAGTAGGCGGACATGAATAAAGCGGTCGAGGTCTGTGGTACCAACCTAATAAACCAACCCAAGGATGCCCATTAATACAATTTTATCCTATATATGCGGAGTCTAGGGAAAATAAACCATAACCTACATGTCGTCCGATGACAAGCTCGAACCTCTCCGAAAAGAAGCTCCGAAATAAAATCAAACTTGAACTCGGTCTTGAATAATTTGACGTAGATAATTGATTTTCTTTTTCAAATATATTTTTCACCAAACTCCTTCTCGTATGCTTTCGTATGTTTATAAGGAGCAGCTAACAAACTATTGTTTTTAAGTAATGAAAAAGGACTCGCTAGTCCCCAATATACATAGTACACATGCTATAAATAAACTTAAAAAGTCAACAAAAGGATGGGCAAGTGGCAGCCATTAGTTAATTAGAAAGTTGTGTACTTCCCTCCACTTCCACGTGGAAGTGGAGGTGTAACACCTCAATTAATTATCTCATTACATATATATTTGGGTATTGCATAGATTCGTGATAAAATAAATATAATTTTTGAATATACCATAATCATTTGAAAATTATTTCGAATAAAACCTACTATATTATAATAACAAATTTCAACATAACTAAATTTACTATCTCCGTTAAAATATTACAATGTACAAAAACCTTATAAAATAAATACATATACAATTATATCGTATCAAAAATATTTTTCATAAACCTTTAAAATATTTTTAAAAGGTAATGATAATATAACTTTTTACCACACTCAACTTTTAAATTAAATATTTTCAAGTACGCACGGTTTTGATACTCAAGAACTCTCTTGGAACCCTCCCTTATGTTTTCTCACTGTTTCAGAACTGAAATGGAGTTTCAAAACGTGAAGTTGAGGCTTTAAATCAATTTTGACGCGACCCGGTTCGCGACCCAGTTTCTTCCAGAGAGTTCGCGGTAAAATAGCCAGAGTCTACCTACAGTCCCCCGGCTTCCCATACAACCGAGGAACACAAACAAGTGAAAACAAACCCTCCGGCATCCCATACTACCGGAGCGTACAATCAACAAGCAACAAACAAGGGTGGAGCCTCAAACAATGAATGGTATGATGCATGAAGACCTCAAGTGAAATGGTGTCTCTGTATGTACCTCATTCGGTGCCGATTCGGCCCAGCAGGTAGGTCCCATGGAAGGACACTGCATGTATACCTCTACTACACTGTATACCCTTCCTCTGGCACACGCAGCCCGCAGCCCCAGGCCCGGATGGCAAGGTCCATGGAGGTCCCTGACCCCATACTAAAACTCAGTATCAAAACATGTCGTCCAGAAGCAAGTCCAGGTTCAAGATAGAGACCCAGTCTCTAATATGCATGCCCAGACCCTGTCCAGGACTAAAGTAGTAGGAAAATATCTCAAAAATCCAAGGGTGCCCGGGCATAACCGGGTCTAAACAGTAGAAAGTCATCTCAGGTGCTCGGTCCGACCGAGGCTAAAAATCATCTCAAGTAGCAAGAAAACTCAACTAGCACCCCGGCCCTGCCGAGTCTAGCGTTAATCGTAAAACTGATGATTTAAGTCATAATTTTACTTTCTTTTACCCAAGAATATTCACAAGTTAAATCAAACCATTTCCAATTTATTCCCATAAAAAAAAGGCCCCCAGGGCCATGCAAGGTTTAGAAAATAGTGTCAGCAGGCCCGAAGCCCAAACCGTAGTAAAACATGTATGAAACCTCTTTATATGCATGGAAATGGTATGATCAAACACAATAGCTGCCCAGCAGCTCACAATCAACCTATCGACCCTGCATAGGCCCACATCTACTCAGCAAACATAACCATCCTAGAAGGATAATTCTATGCCCGGGACTCGCGGACATTCCCAAAATCCCACCTTCTATGTTCCAGAGTCAACAAGGTCTCACAGGACCACAAGGGTAAATAAAATATATCGGCAAGTACTACAAGCAACGGAGGAACAAAAGTAGGCGGACATGAATAAAGCGGTCGAGGTCTGTGGTACCAACCTAATAAACCAATGATGCCCATTATTACAATTTTATCCTATATATGCGGAGTCTAGGGAAAATAAACTATAACCTACATGTCGTCCGATGACAAGCTCGAACCTCTCCGAAAAGAAGCTCTGAAACAAAATCAAACTTGAACTCGGGCTTGAATAATTTGACGTAGATAATTGATTTTCTTTTTCAAATATATTTTTCACCAAACTCCTTCTCGTATGCATTCGTATATTTATAAGGAGCAGCTAACAAACTATTGTTTTTAAGTAATGAAAAAGGACTTGCTAGTCCCCAATATACATAGTACACATGCTATAAATAAACTTAAAAAATCAACAAAAGGATGGGCAAGTGGCAGCCATTAGTTAATTAGAAAGTTGTGTACTTCCCTCCACTTCCACGTGGAAGTGGTGGTGTAACACCTCAATTAATTATCTCATTACATATATATTCGGGTATTGCATAGATTCGTGATAAAATAAATATAATTTTTGAATATACCATAATCATTAGAAGATTATTTCGAATAAAACCTACTATATTATAATAATAAATTTCAACATAACTAAATTTACTATCTCCGTTAAAATATTACAATGTATAAAAACCTTACAAAATAAATACATATACAATTATATCCTATCAAAAATATTTTTCATAAACCTTTAAAATATTTTAAAAAGGTAATGATAATATAACTTTTGACCACACTCAACTTTTAAATTAAATATTTTTAAGTACGCACGGTTTTGATACTCAAGAACTCTCTTGGAACCCTCCCTTATATTTTATCACTGTTTCAGAACTGAAATGGTATTTTAAAACGTGAAGTTGAGGCTTTAAATAGATTTTGACCCGACCCGGTTCGCGACCCGGTTTCTGCCAGACAGTCCGCGGTAAAACAGTCATAACGTTTTACTCCGAAATCAGTTGGACGTGAGGTTTTATGCGTTGGAAACTAGACTTGTAGACCTTCGATTTGGTATTTCGGGGGACTTCTAACTCTTTATATATTGAGACAAAAGCTCTGAGACATTTTACCCAAAGTTCAGAAAATTTATTAAAGAAACTTACGATAACTTTTGCCGACTTGCTTGACTTCAAAACTTATCATACGACCAAACAAATGGCCCCGGCACCAAACTACTGGTCCCTACAAGAATTAAATGACTCGGGGCCGCTACAAACAAGCTCTAACGGTACAAGGAAAATATATACGTGGAAATAACCGGAAGGGTCATTACAATTAGCCAAAAATGGGCCAAAACAGTATGGAATGTAAAGGGTTTTTCTTGAACAAAAGTGGTGATTTGGACGATTTGTAGGGGTTATAATGCCCAAATTTTTGTAGAAAATGGTAATGGGGGACTTTGGGTAGGTAGATCTGAACTTGGGATGTCAAAAACAAAATTTTGGACCAAGGGGCACCATTGTTGCACCCTTTAAAGCTTCGGGGACGATGAATTCTGCTATAGAAGTTGGGCTCCGCTATAGCGGTTCCGCTATGGCAGACGATCTTCCGCTATAGAGGAAGGTCGCGAACCAATAGCTTCCCAAGCTAACACTTAGAAAAAATTTCCCCCTTTTTCTAAATCCTTTATGCCTTATTGAGTTCTAATCCGATTTTCTTACCATATTACAGGTTATACTTCCAATGGCTGGAGGACAACAATTGCCCATGCCTTCCTACGAGCGTTTCCCCGAGAAAGCTAGCCGGGAGAGGTTCCTAGATTACCGAAGACTGGGCATTTGTTATGAGAGAGGGTGCAAGCTGACAATGGTGGATGGAAAAGTAGCCACCTTCCACCACAAGATTAGAGAGTTGGGTTGGGGTTACTTGTTGGTAGCTCCTCTTTTCGCATAGACAGCCTGGATGGGGGAGTTTTATGCCATTCTTCCTACAGTCCATTGGGATGAGCCCAACTCAACCATCCGTATTCGCAGAGTGGACGTCCCCGTGGATGCTCAGACTATCAATGGGGTGCTTGGAGTGTCTCACGTCTCCAATGAAGCCTACGAGGCTAAGTTCTGGCTCTGGGATATGACTTGGTTAAGGGACACTCTAGTGGATAAGACGTGTAGGGATAAGGTCTACTGGGTCAGCCCCGAGGGCGTCACTAGTACTTACTTTTCTACAGAGGCTAGGATGTGGCTCAACTTGGTGTCCCGAAGGATCCGCCCATCGGGTAATAAGACCGACGTGACCTATGCTCGGGCCTTGGTGATTGCTTGTGCCATGCAAAGAATTATCATGAATGTGGGGGATCAAATCATCTCCGAGTGGAAGGAATTCTACTGGGGTCACAGGAAGGCCACCTATCTTCTAGGCTTGATATATGAGTTGTGCAGGCGGGTTAGGGTGCCTGAGGACCATACTAACTTGGAGGTGTCTATGGACGACCCCTTTGACCCTATCCGAGTGAAGGTAGTCTCCCAAAAGAAGAGAAAGGTGGACGAAGAAGGAAGCAGGAAGACGGTCGAGGATGCCAATGATGATGATGACACTCCTGCCCCTCCCCAGCCTGAGCCCCCGATCACTAGCGCCCAGCTAGAGAAGACCTTGGCCGCAGTCTGGAGGGTAACGAAGGGCCCCGCCGCTGGAGGTACAGCCTCACCCCCTTCTGCTCAGGACTTTGCTGCACTCTGAATGGAGTTAGAGCAGGAGAAGAAGAAAAGGTGCTCCCAGGACCGTATGTTTGCCCAGATGTGGAAGACCATCAAAGTCATGTTCTCCTGTGCTACCCCGGGCCAAGAGCTCCCTACTCTGGTGCCCGAGGACAGGCAGGAGTTCCCCTTCCTGAGTGATGATAAGGCTTAGGACCTCCCCTCCCCCCTTTACTTTCAGACATTACAACTTTTTGGGTTCTGCCCCCGTTTGGGGCTTGTTATGCTAGTTTTAGACACTATTTCCCTCTTTATGCGTAATAAGTTAGTTATACATGCTTTCCTTGATTTACACAGTAATTCATAACTTAATACTTGCTTTTACATTTCCCCCGAGAAGGAATGAAAATATAGGAAAATAGATCAGGCTTTCTTCCTCACGCACTTCCGCTATGGAGGATGCCACTCCGCTATAGCGGAAGCGCCGTAGCGATGCTGTCCGCTATGGCGGTCCCAACGATAACTAGTACAGAAATTTGATTTTTAAGCTGAATGAACTCATCCGCCTTTCCAGTTGACGTTATCTAGACCTGTGAATCCTTCCATGGTTTTAAACCACCCTTGAGACGATTCCTGGCATCAAACGCATCACAATTCGGCATAACATATTATCAAATTCAAATAATTCACAACCACCAATTATTTCCCGATAATATCTTCTCGCCGTTACACACTAATGACTCCTTTGTTCCCATGGTTCCCAACCAAGTCCGACTGTCCTGAAACTGAAGCTTCCCTACATCCACAGTTCCCAATCCCTTATCATCTTAACCAATGATAAGAACTTTTAAATATGCAGTACCACTCGTTTAGATCAAAATATTTAACGGCTTACTACAACCTTAGGTACACAAAAATTTTTACCTACTGACCCTCTGCAGACTCTACATGCGCGGCAGATAACAATTCACACACATTCTAAGTAAGTCACACAAGAATTGTACAACACAACATTTCAATTTCAAGTAACAACCAAATCAAATCTCAACCAAATCAAGTCACATAATTTCACCCTTCACTCGTACCATGGATGACCATTAGCCGGTCATCCGTGCTTGCCACAGCCTCTCAGGCCAGATACCAATTGGAACCTTTTCGGTTCCAACTTCTCTTGCTCGTCTTGTCGTAACTCAAGTACAAAGACCTCCTTTACCTTACTGAGATAACAATTGGAATCGAGAGATACCAATTGGACTCAACCCATACAAACAAGTAAATGATCCGCACGAAAGGATGAAAAAAGGGAGGCACTTCCTAGAGTGCTTCATAGCTTCCCAAAGATTAGATGTGGATGTCAACAAACCAATCCGCATGACTCTATTTGACACTTTGCTCTTGTAATAGGAGACCGGTAACCTAGGCTTTGATACCATCTATCACGACCCAACCTATCGGGCCGTGCGGGCGCCTACTCTATGCACCTAGATAGATGAATCCTTACCACCCGTCCAATAGGTAAATGCAGAAAAGAGAAAACAAATCATGAGATAACCTTTTTGATATACGAAAAACCTTTACAACATCCTTTATATGATGATTAAAAAACAACAGTTTTACAACTTAAAACACCCTCCCTAGGATCTAGTCTACATAGGTACAAGTCCTACTACAAGGTTTATATATAGAGAGAACTAAAATAGACACAACTTCCATCATGGAATCAAAGGACAGAAGCTGTTGCAGACCACCATCGTCATGTACCTATAAAACATCACCAACCCTGCAACCAGACTATACCCAAAAAGGGCATAGCAAAAGTAGAGTCAGTACAACTACACATACTGGTAGGCATCATCGGTCGACCCGAATCCACATGTACCATCATATAAGGAAACCGAGAAAGCATGTAATAACAGAATAGCCTATCCTCCACCATCTACCTTTACCAGACCCGATCTCAACCGATCGTCTACTCACATCCCTTACCTCTCCCCTTTCTATTCCTTCTGCTGCCAACTCCCTTTTTCTCACATCTTTCGAATCACGCTAAGCTTAGACTTCCCAAGTCATACTAATCTTAGACTTCCCAAGTCACACAACCTTGGCCCAAGTCTAAATCCAACTCTGACTGCCTCACCTTTATCCTAGTCAACCCCCCATGACTATGCATCCAAAAATGACCCAGTCTATGTCATTCCAGAACCACTACACCCAGGGCACTACACACAATTACCCGACCTGTCCTAGATCCCTAGAACATTATCTACGCTAATAACATGCGACCCCGATTCATTGTCACTTAAGCGCACTAACTCGACCCTTTAAGGACCAACTATGCACCACATAATAATAAATCCCGGCCCTCTCAGGAACTCAACATAGAAAGAACAATTAGTACTCCCGCACTGAGTAAAGCAGTACAACATATAGTAAACTTGACATTTACCATTTTTATATAGCCCAGACCCACCCTGGGATCCCCTCTAACAAAACCTAAGTGTTAAACGAATAACCCTGTCTACACCAAGACCAACTCAATCAGACATAACCATATCCCAGCCACTCAAGGACCATAAGCAGTATCACAGTTTAATAACACAACTTGGTCCACTCATGGAACCAATACCAAATGACACGATGCAACAAATATAGTAAAGTAAACTCGTACTAGGAGTGCCCGAGCCAACCATTAGTATATCCCATACCAGGCGTGATACCCGAGCCAACCGCTAGTGTTATCCCGTATCAGGCGTGGTACTCAAGCCAACCTAATGACAGTCAATCCACAGTCACAATAATGAACAATCAACTTGTAAACCAACGAGCAAACACAAAATTTAATTCACTAGACTGTAAAACAGGACCCTTAGACATTCCTAAACAATTCCCTAAGCAATGCATCTCATACAAACACTTAGATAAGAGTACACAAACATGCAACATTCACAAGAATCGTTAACCATCACCTACCCTTCTTCCCGGGTATATAACTTAGCCTCAACCTCCATCCGAAGACTAGACACACTCACCCTTTATTAACATATAATGAATGGTTTCCCTTTTTAGCATAATTTAATAACCACAATGATTTCAGAACTTACATAGATAATAACAATACGAATTACCATCCTTTTTCCCTTAGCAAAACCAACGACTACTCCTCATGCCCTCCATATTCCCGAAACCTCACCTAGGAGTTTCCCATTTTCGTACCCATTTAGTTATCCTTGAAATGCCCGGTTCCTCGAACCTTCCCGACATCCCAAACCCTGAGTCCTATCATTTTAGCATACCAATAAAACATAAACAGCCCAAATAAAAAATGCCATCCACCCACAATTAAATCCAACCAATCCCTAGCTCACTCATAACCAATATCGAATCCACCAGACTCCGTGCCCGAAATCCTAGTCATGGATTCTCATTTTCCACTATACAATAGGTACAAAATGTAAGTAGGTCTATCTACTCAAATGAAAACCTAGCCTACCTTGGCGTCAAACAGCTGCAAGGATGTGTTTCTGGCTTTGTGAAGGCACTTTCGGCTGGATAATGATCCTCGAACCCGTTGTTCCGCGTCCCTCCAGCCATGACCCCTCCTCCTCATGGTTCCCTAGACTTGGAGAAGCATGGGAGGGTTTTTTAAGAAACCCTCATATGTTTTCCAACTAAGGAGGAGAGCAGCTTCTATTAAATCCCGTCCTGAGGCTTCTCCCTCCCGTCACTCCGCTATGGCGGTTATCCCTCCGCTATGGCAGTCACGCTATAGCGGAATAATTACCACTATAGTGGAGTGATGTCAGCCCAGATTATTTCTAAAAATCAGAAATCTTCCACTACATCACCCTACTTAAACAAGCGTACTTTAAATTATTTCCCGAAATAATTGGACCTCGCGATTCTTAAAGTAACGATGGGTCCGGTCGTTACAACACTAGACATGAAGATTTAAAATCTTAAGGAATCATGCCAAAGAAAGGAATAGCCTTACATGCCTAGAATCTGAGCTCAAATAACTTGATGAAGATTATTAATATTCTACCCATAACCAAAAATCGTAGCAAAGATATTTTTTCCAGGAAATTCCTTTCACCGTGCAACAACGTTTATATATACATATACCTTATCTCACAATGTTAATGACTAACTATATTTCGATATGAGGAAATTGAAAATAACGAAGCATTTGTTGTAGTGGGAAATTGATTTAGCTAACCCATTTGGATGAAAATAATTTCATTTTAAATAGTGTTGCGCACACTTAATAACATTTATTAATTGTTTAAGAATTGCCACCACACTTGAAACAATTTATCGGGTATTCCACCTCACTTCCACGTGGAGTGGAGTGGCACCACAAGGACACGTTTTATCTCATTATATATATACTCGTGTATTGCATAAGTTCGTGGTAAAATAAATATTATTTTTTAAATATATCTCAATTCATAAGTTAATATTTCGAATAACATCTATTACATATAATAATAATTTTTAACATAACTAAATTTACTATCTTCATTAAAATATTAATAAATTATAAAATTCGTATAATATAAATACATACACAAATATATCATAACAATAGTATGTTTCATAAATATTTAAAATATTTTGGGAAGGCAATTAAAATAAAACTTTTTACCAAATTCTTAGTTTGAATCAAATATTTTTGAATGCAGACAATGCTAATAAAATTCTCAAATTTAGGCTCGTAAATCTTTGATACAAGATGAAGGAAAATATTAAAACACCTGGGGTGTTACAACTATTTCTATTGCTTCCTCCTTTAAGTTGTATGCATACATTTCAACTTTAACTCATCACAAAATAATATCGCATTTGCTTTTTATAATGTGGACATTTCTTGATCTAATGTCTGAAATGATAGAATTACGTCTCTTTTTAAGATACTTTATTGTGGATCACATATTTGATAATTAATTATTACCTTGTCTCTCATGTAAAGTAATAAATCAGTCAATTAATTTTCCTCCAAATATATATTTATATATATATATGGTATTTCTTTAATGACAAGAAATAATTATGAGAAGTGCCTGGGGTTAAAGGTATTTTCCTAAGGGTTTCTAGCCTACCTATAAATTGTTACGATGGAAAGCGACAAACCAAAAAATAGAGAAAATAAAGAATACCAAATTTAACGTGGAAAAACTCTTCAAATCGAATGTGACAACGACGGGATCACAAAGATACAAATAGATCTACTATAATAATAAGAGGGTTACAAATATTCTCTAATACTGGCTACACAACAAGTTCTAAATACGGAGAAGCAATAGCTACACCAACAAAATAAATCAAGAGAAATCACCCAAAAAGAGCTTCTATTCAGGACTAAAAACCAGATGTTGCGGACCTCCAAATTTGATCTTCACCGATCAAATCAAACACCAAGATGTTAGAACACTCAGTCAAAAATTCAGTCTGATCCAACAGTGAATGAAATTACAAACGTGATTTGAAGGTGTCTGGTCGAAGAGTAAAAACTTTACCAAAAAGAACATTTTTCTTCTCTCTTATCTCTTGGTGAAAGCTCTCTCAAGAACCACTCTGATATGCTATTCTCTTTCAAAGACAAATACCAATGAGCCTTGAATAATTCTCTCAAATAATCCTATTTATAGATGATGAGTGATTCTTTCTTCTTAAGCAAAAACCGACCTCAAATAGGATTAAGAATCCAACTCCAAATAGGAATACAAATCCAACTCCTATTCCAAATAGGATTGGAAACCAAAAGAGAATAGGATTAGGCTATGGGCCTTTGGCTGGAACATGGGCTATAGCCCAACAAACTCCCTCTCCAGCCAACGGGCCAAATTAATCTTCAAGTGGAGGAACTCTGGACAGGCTACATGCATGCCGATGTTCTACAAAACTTATGCCTATCTGCAATCACCACTTTAACTAGTATATCTGAAGGGTTTTCATTAGTGTGTATCTTCTCAACCTTCAAATCTAGACTTGCAGCTAAGCCTAGAACCGTAAAAGACATTTTTACAACAAGTGAGAAAATTTCATCAAAGTCAATTTCCTTTCTCTAGTCAAATCTTTCATCAACTATCCTCACCTTATACCTACACGTAGAAGTATGTTGCTCTTGCTTTACTGTGAAGATCTATTTGTTCGATAAAGCTCTCTTACTTTTCGATAATTCAACTAACTTATATGTGTCATTCTCATGAAGTGACTTCATCTCATCTTCCATAGCTTCTACCTAATGATCTCTGTGAGTATCTTTCATGGATTCATCATAATCTTCAGGTTCTCCTAATTCAGTAAAAAGTACATATCCATTAGGAGAATACTGTGTTCATTTTTGCTTCTCTGTAGTAGATCTTCTATGAGAGGTTTCAGGAGCATCCAAAGTAGTAACCAGAGCAGGAGATGATGGTTGATCAACTACAACATCATTAATAGGAGCATCTATAGGTTCTACACCCTGATGATCATTTTTACTCTAATCACCAATCCACATTATTATCTTGTGTTCCTTCGTGTGCAATAGATATATCAGTAAGAGGAACTAGATCAACATTGACTATGCTCTTATTATTCTGAGAATCTGTCTTCTCAGTTTTAATAATATCTTCAATAGTTTTTTCTTCAAAGAACATTGTATCACGACTTCTAATAATCTTATTATCAACTAAATCATAAAATTGATACCCAAACTCATCTTGACCATAACCAATGAAGATGCACTGTTTAGTTTTAACCTCCAATTTTGATCTCTCATCTCTTAGAATATGCATACAAGCTTTACACCCAAAGACTTTCAAATGATCATAGGAAACATCTTTAGCAAACCAAACTCTATTTTGAACATCACCATCCAAAGAAACTGCAGGAGACAAATTTATAACATAAGCAACATTGTTAAGTGCTTCCACCCAAAAGGAATTCGGAAGTTTAGCCTCTAAAAGCACACATCTAACTCTCTCAACTAGAGTTCTATTCATTATCTCTGCCAATCCATTCAACTGAGGCATCTTAGATGGAGATTTTTATGTGAATTCCTTGGGATTTGCAATAGTTATCAAAAGGACCAATATATTCACCGCTATTGTATGTGCAAATATATTTTAGTTTTTAACAGTTTTTCTCTCACATAAGGCTTGAAATTCCTTAAAAATATCAAGTACTTTATCTTTGGATTTTAAAGGTTATACCCAAAGCTTGCGAGAATGATCATCAATGAAAGTCGCAAAGTAAACTGCACCACTTCTTGACTACACTTTAAAAGGACCACACAAGTCAGAGTGTACTAGCTCCAATAATTCAGTCTTTCTTGAAGGGGATGACTGTGAATAGAAACTGTGAT
This sequence comes from Jaltomata sinuosa, assembly GCA_003996215.1. NCBI lineage: Eukaryota > Viridiplantae > Streptophyta > Magnoliopsida > Solanales > Solanaceae > Jaltomata > Jaltomata sinuosa. The sequence continues at coordinate 179,623 of QJPP01003108.1, read as the reverse complement.
GACCTTCTGGTCATCTTCGCGTTTACAAATTCATTGTATTGTTAGATCTTTCTTGTTGTGGCCCCAATTCATTTATGGCTTGCTGGGACTGGTAGTTCGCTACCTTGGTCGTTCATTTGGTTGTTTTGGCCGTTTGCCTATTTTAGAGCTTTAACTTAGAATATTGTTGACTTTAGTCAACATTCTTAGCTAATGTTCTTGGAATTGAATTCTTATAGTTCTGTTAGCTCCATAGCATTGAGTTTGGTCTAGTTGGACCTTCAGTGGAGGCTTGAGAACTTCCGGCGTAGGTTTTGTGTGATTTTCTCTGTTTTCAGGCCATTTGGAGTTGAAAGTGTAACTTTGGGTGACTTTTGATGATCAGAGCATCAGATTTGAAATCTGACAATTCCATCAACTCCGGAATATTGAGTTTGGGTTAGGTAGGTGGTTGGATTGGGTTCTAGATGAGTCGGGCTTATTTCGAGTCTTTGAGTTCTTTTAGTTAGTGTTAACTTGGGTCAACATTTCTCTGAAATGACCTCGTATGGAAGTTTCATCGATTCCGTTGAGTCCAGAACATCGTTTCCACTCTATTAGCATTGTTGGTTTTTGAATATCGATTTTTGATTTTGCCTGAACTGTCCCGTAGTATTTTAAAAATGTTGTAGAAAAATGTTGCAGTCCTGGCCTTCAGCGCCATTGGTGCTGGCCTGGCGCGATCGCGCTCATGCACGTTTCAGATGGCCAGCGTGATAGTGCTACCTGGGCACCATTGGCACTGGCCAAATCCCTGCAACTATATATGTCCTTGTTTTCAGCCATTTTCTCCCAACTTTCTCACTCTAAAACATTTATACACTCTCCCAAATTGCTGTAATATCAATCCTAGACTTGGGGAAATCTTGTGCTCTTCAATTATCTTTTGTTCTTCGATTCTTGGTAAGCTTCTTCCCTAACTTTCTTTCTTTTGGTTTCCTCTAAAAATCCACCATTGTTGTTGATACCCAAAGCTTAAAATTTGTTGTAGTGGCTGCCTCCTAGCTCTTGCATGATCGTGGGTGTGATGAATTCTCCATCTTGGCTTAAATTCCATCATTTTGGTAAGTAATTCTTGCCTAATTCACAATTTTCAATCTTAAATTCTAGCTTTTATCTTCACCTTGAACGGGCTGTTTGGGCACCCTTTTCTTGGCCAATTGGGCCCAATTTTGGAGCATGTCATCTTGGTATCATAATGGTCATCGTGCTTCTTTTTACTTTTGGTTTAGAATTGTAGGCCCCGCGAGCCCGCTTTTGACCCGGATTTCAACCCAACTACAATTGTAGTGATATGGGTATCATTAGACTCACCATGATGTATTACTTATGTTTTTCATAGTTTGATTATCATTCAAGGTTTCTTGGAGTGATTCGTTCTTGGATTTTATTTTCCCAGCAGCTTGTCATCGGACGACAGGTAGGTTATAGTCTAAACTCCCTAGACTTAGCATATATCGGATAAAATTGTACTAGCTGGCATCCTTGGGTTGGGATTATTAGGTTGGTACCACAGACCTTGACCGCTTTATTCATGTCCGCCTACTTTTCCTTCCTCCGATGTTTGTAGTACTTGCTTGATACGTTTTATTCACCCTTGTGGTCCTGTGTCACCTTGTTGACTCTGGAACAGAGAAGGTGGGTTATTGGGAATGTCCGCGAGTCCCGGATATAGAAATATCCTTCTAGTCTGGTTATGCTTGTTGAGTAGTTGTGGGCCTGTGCAAGGTCGATAGGTTGTTTATGAGCCGTTGGGCTGTTGATTTTGATTGAGCATGCCATTCTCATACATATAAAGGATTTTATGCTCGATTTTACTATGGTTTTGGCTTCGGGCCTACTATTTATGATTTCCAAACCTTGCATGTCCTCGGGACCAATTTTTGGTAAAGTGTGTTATGAAATGGTTTGGTATACCTCTTATGGATCTTCTTGGGGTAAGAAAGGTAAAAGGAGAGAGATTTCTCTATTTTCATACCTTATATTGGACTCGGGTGGACCGAGGTGGTGGATTGATTTCCGCTATTTATAAAGAAGGGAGATCAGACTCGGTAAAGCCGAGCAACAGACTTGTTTTACTACTATTTTAGACCCGGAGATGCCCGTAGTATGTGGTCCGGTGGTGACCTAGATACAACAGACTGCATTTACTTTATTGATTTAGACCTGGATAGGATTTAGGCATACATTGCGAGAATTGGTGACTAGTTTTGATCCGGTGGTACTCCGAATGGTATTATGAGGTTAGAGTGTAGTATGTGGTCTACGAGTAGACCTCCATGGACCCTGTCATTTTGGACCAAGTGCTTCAAGCAAAAGGGTTACCATGGGTAAGGGTTTACGGCGGAGCAGATGTACTCGGGAGAAGTCCTTCCATGGATCCTACCTTTATTGGACCTTTGGGGCACCAGAGGGGGTAATATACTGACACTGAGGTTTCACTTTCTTGGAATTTCATAGCATATCATTCATTGTTTAAGGCTCCACACTTTTTTGCTATTTATTGAGTGTACGCTCCAGTTTTATGGGCGGTCGGAGGGTTTTATTTTCACTTGATTGGGTTCCTCGATTGTATGGGCGTCCAGGGGACAGTAGGTAGACTCTTGTTACTTTATCATGATACCATCCTCTGTTACGGTTATACTTATAAGATTATATATGGCTAAGTTGTTACTTGTTGGATTGAGATTTGTATGATTAATTGGGTTATTGATTCCTGGTTCCGAGCATGTCTATCTTTACTCTCCTCTTCCTTCCCTTGTACTTAAGGTTACCGGTATACCATCAATTTCAAAAACTTATTATGTATATACTGTTATTGCAAAGATCCCAGGTGTATTATTTCTTTCTTACACCAGTGCCTGTTGTGTATATATTCTACTTTCTAGCCTTGTATGTTGTTATGTTGTCTTCTCTCTGGGCTAGATCCTGTGTACTTTTCGTTGATTTCTGTGACTACTTGCTTATATTCTGTCTGTTACTATACTTTTATCTTATATGTGCCCAGTCGGCCTATGATACCTACTGGTTACCTTATGCTTCGCATTTGGTACTCACACTACACTCTGCATCTTCTGGTGCAGATCCTAGTGTGGGCCATCGCCATTAGCTCATTGGAGACTCGTGCGAGGAGCTGCTTTTGTGATATTATGGACTGAGGGTGAGCTCTTGACGACCGGAGCTTAGATTTTAGTTATCTTTTGATTATGTACTCTATTTCTATTTGGAGACAGCTTTGTATAAATTATTTTGGACCCTTGTACTCCTTATGTAGATCCGGCTCTTATACAGTATGATACCAGGTTTTGGGTTTGGTTTAGCTTCTGCATTGTATATATTACTCCTGTTATATATTTTCTTCATCTTGTTCCCTTGCTTCCACTTATTAAACTGTTCTTACATTTTAGTTGATAGAATTTGGCCCATTACTAACCATTCCAGGCTACGGGCATTGGTTCGCCTACTGGGGGGCTGTAGGTGCCATCATGACCGACAAATAGGGTCGTGACAAAAACTCTTCTCTATTTCCTGGCTAAGTAATAGACACATCTTTTTACCTTTGCTTGTTTCACACCAGAAAGAAAATTCTTCTTAGCCGAACATGCAATTCTCCTCTCGCTCATATGACTGAGCCTCTTGTGCCACAAATATGATGAAGTGTCACTTTCTACTATATTTATGAAATGACTTAGTATAGATTCTTGTTTCACATATAAGTTAGAATTCTTTCTTCCTCAAGCTACAAATAATGAGCCTTTGGTGAGCTTTCATTGGCCATTAAACAAGTCATTATGGTAGCCGTCATCATTCAGTTGTCCTACAGAGATCAAATTCAAGGGAACTTCTGGAGCATGCTTGACATTTTGAAGGACTAATGTTGTCCCAATATTAGTCTTCAGGTAAAATGTGCCACACCAAATACCTTAACTTCACCAGCATTGTCCATCTTTAACATCCTAGAGTTAATAGGAGTATAAGATGAAAAGAAGTCTTTCCTCAGTGTGACATGAGATGTTTCTCCAGAATCTACTATCCAACTTATATCTTGGGATACAAAATTGATGACACTTTTATTAGAAGAAAAGAGAAGGTCTTCTCGGACAACAGCTACAATATTGTTTCCATTATTTCCTTCTTTCTTTTCTTCTGTAATTTCTTGCTTCAACTTGTTGCAGAACCTCTTAATACATCCTTTCTTGCAACAATGATAGCATGAATAATTTTGATACCCGGACCTTGACATGCTTCTGCTTTTACCTTTTTTCCAAGAATTTCTTATTTTTATCTCTCCCCCGGTCTTCTGTAAATAGAACATCTGAATGTGAGAATGAGCCTTGAGATTTCTTCTTAATTACTTATTCATTCAATACACCACTCTTGGCATATTCCATAGTTACCTTACCACCGGAGTTGAATTTGTTAAAGAAATACGAAGAGTTTCCCAAGAATCAGGTAGATTCCTTGTATCTCATCATCAAAATTGATGCTCATTCCAGACAGTTGATCAAGCACACCTTGAAAATAATTTATATGATCAAGTATAAGACTGCCCTCCTTGTATTTAAAGTTCATCAATTGCTTTAGTAATAACTTGTTATTGCCAGTTCTTAAAGCATAAAGGGTCTCCAACTTTTCCCACAATGTTGTAGCATGTGTCTCATTTACAATATGATTACAAATATTATCTTCAACGCATTGTCTAATATATCCACATACCTGTTGGTGCTGAAAATTCCAATTTTCATCAGTCATAAACTCAAATTTATGAGCAGCAAAAATGGAAAGATGCTTCTTCTTTACAAAGAGTAGTTCTTTTATCTCGCTTTTCTATATGTTAGACTTACTCCCGTTCAAACATACCATCTTGCTCATATTTGCCTTCATAAAAATCTCTGATACATAACCAAGGCTCTGATACCACTTGTTATGATAGAAAGCGGCAATCATAAAATTAGAAAAAATAAAGAACACCAAATTTAACGTGGAAAAACCCTTCAAATCGAAGGTTACAATCACAGGATCACAAAGATCCAAATAGATCTACTATAATAATAAGAGAGTTACAAATATTTTCCAATAATGGCTACACAACAAGTGCCAAATACGGAGAAGCAATAGCTACACCAACAAAATAAATCAAGAGAAATCACCCAAAACAGAGCTTTTGTTCAGGACTCAAAACCAGATGTTGTGGACCTCAAAATATGATCTTCACCATGCAAATCAAACACCAAGATGTTAGAACACTCAATCAATATTTCATCCCAATCCAATGGTGAACAAACTTGCAAACCTGATTTGAAGGTGACTGGTTAGAGTGTAAAACCTTCAGCAAAAAGAACGTTTTTCTTCTCTCTTCTCTCTTGGTGAAAGCTATCTCAAGAACCTATCTTATGTGCTATTGTCTTTTAAACACAAATACCAATGAGCCTTGAATAATTTTCTCAAGTAGTCATATTTATAGCTGATGAGTGGTGCTTTCTTCTTAAGCCAAAACTAACTCCAAATAGGATTACAAATCCAACTCCTATTCCAAATAGGATTTGAAACCAAAAGAGAATGGGATTAAGTCATGAGCCTTTGGATGGAACATGGGTTATAAGCCAACATAAATATGCATGTGACTCCATCAGTTTAGCATACACTTTGATAGGCATAGACTAGAAGACTCCTAAGCTTGTGTTACAAAAAAAGATTCTCTACGATACGTGAATAATCATGGTTGAAGGTATGTTCTTATTTATTTTTCTTCTGCATTTTGGCACTGTATGTGTTGAAATTCAACATGTGGGATTAAAAGACTGTTTTAGCTGTGTTGTTCAGTGTTTGGGAAATCTATTGACGCAATATATGGCAGTTCAAATTCTTGCATTTTCTAGTTGTTGGTCTTCTATGTTTTTCAATTAATAGTTTAAATGGGTTGAATAAAGATACACATTACTGTTTCACTTTCTTTTGGTCAACATATCTTGGTTTTCTTAATTATTTTAAATCAAGACTTTGTATTTTGAACGTGGGGGTCTGCCAATTTTTTAACTCTTTGAAATTTTCTTGATTTGTTAACTGGTATAACAATAAGACTTGAAAATCAATTGATGTTGGATATTTGGTACAATACTTATTTGTATAAGCTCTAACATAATGTCTCTTTGCAAATTTTTATTGCTATGGTCAAAGATTTATCATTTTTTATAAAGGATATGTAGGCTCTGCCTATTCCTTAATTGTGCAGTTCTTTTTAGAATATTAACGTGAGATGCTCTGTGCATCAGATTATATTTGATGTAGGCTCTGCCTATACAATCCATTTTCTCATCTTGATAATTAACATTGAATTTAAGTTAATTATTATGAGATGTTATTTTGAGTTCTTTTTGTCATATATTTGGGATTAGCCATAGCATCATAGGTATATGATATAAAGGAAATAAAGTTCTTTAATCACATAAAGTTAAGTGATTAAGATATAATAATGACTTCTAATAAAGTTCGATTATCTTATCAAATAGTAAGCTTACCCCAATGGGAGGTAACTAGTTTGGTCAGATTAATTGGAATAAGATAGTAAATCATTCAATTTAGAACTTGTCCGATACCCATTGGTATGGATTATTTTCTAGTTTTATTTGGTTTAGTAGTCCAATAAAGTTAAGTAAATTTTATGCATGGGTTACAACCTCTCTCCATAGAAAGATTTAAAATTTACTTAGAATTGATATTTACATGATTTTTTGTTGGTAATGTATTTCATAGCTTATGTATGTGTATACTTGTTTTGTAGTTCACACAACTTTTTCTACTACTATTTTTAATAAAAATGCTTGAATTTCAATGCTATTTGGTGATAATTTTACTTAATGAAAGGAGAAAGTCCTTCTGACTTTAGGGTGCTCGGATATGAATCTGGCCCTTCGTGTGTAAGAACTACCTAAACCCACGAAATTAAGTACGCCAGAGGCTAAGGCTTCTTATGAGAGGTGGGATAAATCCAGTCAATTGAGCTTAATGCTCATAAAAGATCATATAAGCTTATACAAGCCAAAGCATTAGGGGTTCTATCGCTGACAATGACAAGGTCAAAGCTTATATGAAGGCAATTGATGAATAATTTGTAAGCTCTAACAAGGCGTTGGACAGTACCCTTATGAAGAGGCTCTCAAGTATGATGCTTGATAGAAGTCATACAGTGCACGAGCACATTACGAAGATGAGAGATATTGCTGCTAAACTCAAGTACCTTGAGGTGTATATGTCTGCACCATTTATTGTGAATTTTATTCTCAACTCTTTTAATGATCGGGTCCGTTGTTACGGGTAAACTTTTCATGCCAAGTATCGGGTTAGAAAACTTCCGAGTTTAGAAATTGGAAATTCTGGGCTAGGCTAGTCTCGATGGTTTATGAGCAAGGTATGGTCTAGGGTAATCCCGGTAAGGATTGGATAATGTGTCTTGTAGTGAGCTAGTTTTTTTGTTAGCTAAAACATAAAGGAGTACAGGGGAATTTTTAGAAGTCAATTCACGTAAGTAGAACTCCGGTATCGAGGTTGACGTGAAGGGGTTGTTCCAGAACGTCAGAGATTGAAGGTGTGTTGTAAAATTGGCACTTTTGGGGAATTATACAACTTTTTGTCCCGTTTCAACTTCCATGGCAGTTGACATAGCACTATCGCGACCTCTCCTATAGCGGTGAAATTACCGCTATAGCGGAACTCAACAACGGTCTTCACCGCCATAGCGGCTGGTTCCACTACGGTGGTACTGCTATAGCGGACCTTGGATCACTATAGCATACTAAGTTGGGATTTAATGCAGAAACTTCCCCAAAATATTCATTTTTCACCAAGAACATTTTGGAAAATGGAAAGGGTTATTTTGGGTGAACCTTAATCATTTTTTACCATTTTCATCCCAAAGGTAAGGTTTCTACTCCCCTAACTTAGTACTATAAATCCTACATTGTAGAATTTCTAGTTATGGACTTGGGGGAAGGTTTGGATAGACCTAGGAATGGAGGAATCAAGGGAAAAATGGGATTCTAGGGCATAGAAGTTCTTGGGTCTTGTTTATTATTGTTGGGTTATGATCAATTAGCCATAATTCTCTAAATGTATCCGTAAATATGATAGACTTAGGTGAATTAATGGTGAGAAAGCCCGAGAAAGGGTGGAATGATCATAATTTGGCCTGGGGATTTGGGATTTTGTATAATCCGGGTAACTATTAGGCCATGTGGATTGATTTTAGTATCTTGAAATGATTTTTAGACTATGAACAAGCAAGACCTTCGGAAAACAAGAAGGCTCTGGGTCAATAGATCTTTTGAGTAATTCGAGGTAGGTGATGGTTATTGATTTCCCAATATGCAATATGTGTTCATGTACTATCGCTTAGCATTGTGTTAGTTTTCTTGCTTAGGAAATTAGATTATGAATGTCTGCTTATCCGGTTATCAGTCTCGTGAAGTGAACTTCTTTTATTGCTTGTTGGTTTACAAGTACGCTTTTGTTCATTGTTTATTGATTGATTGGATTTGGTGTGATATTCAGTTTGATCGGGTACCACGCCTGGTACAGGTTACATATTGGTTGGCTCGGGTACCACGCCTGGTATGAGTTTGATTTATTGTATTATTTCGATGGTTCCATGAGTGGACTGGGTTGTATTCTTGAATTGTGATTTCTTCATATGGTCTATGAGAAGCCGAGTGATTATATTGAAATGTGAGGTTGGTTTTAGAGTAAACCGAGATTGCATGTTGAAAACATAGGTGGTGTCCTAAGGATCCTTTTTGGGTCTGGGTTGTGTGAATAAGACATGTGTTTATTGTCACTGAATTGTCCTTGATTGTTAATTTGTTATGTGTGGTTGATAGGTTAAGGAAGAGACTTGTAGCCTTGTTATATTGTTAAATTGTTACATGTTTACTTTGCTTTACTCATCTTTGGTTTACTGTTTTTATCTTGTTTATTGGAGTTGGCCGATGATCCTACTAGTACACAGTGGTTATGTACTGATTCAACACTTGCTTTTCTTTTTGTGAGTACCAGACATCATTCGGCGGCTGACACTCGACCTCACTTGTAGTCCCATCACTTTCAGATATCAAGGGTGAGCTACTTCTGTCAGGACCTAATTTCTTAGTCATAATGGCACCTACAACCCCCCAATAGGCAAACCAACCTCCGTAGCCCAGAATGGTTAGTAATGAGCTACTAGCTAATAGTTAAGAAGAAGAAATGATATAATCGAGCGGAAGAAAAGGAACAAGATGAAAAGATAGATAATAGGAATATATACACATATGCGGAAGCTAAACTAAACCCCAAAACCTAGTAACATAGTATGGAGCCAACACTACATATAAGGAGTACAAACGATCCAAAACAATATATACAGATGTCTCCGAATGGTAATAGAGTACATAAAGCAAAAGATAAACTAAAGCTAAGCTTCAGTCGCCAAGAGCTCACCCTTAGTCTGAAGTAGTCCCCAAAAGATCTCCGAACACGAATCATAATGATCTAGCGGCGATGGCCCATACTAGGATCTGCACTAGAAGATGCAGAGTGTAGTATGAGAACTAAATACGAAGCATCAGGTACCCAGTAGGTATCATAGGCCGCACATATAAGATAAAAGCATAGTAACAGACAGAATAAAAGCAAGTAGTCATCTCAGATGCTCGGTCCGACCGAGACTAAAATCATCTCGGTTTAGTAAAAAACTCAACTAGTACCCCGGCCCTACCGAGTCTAGCGTTAATAGTAAAACTGATAATAGAGATCATAATTTATCCTTCTTTAACCCAAGAAGATTCATAAGTTAAATCAAACTATTTTCAGTTCATTTCCTATCGAAAACAGGCCCCCGGGGCCATGCAAGATTTAGAAAACAATTCCAGTAAGTTCAAAGTCAAAATCATAGTAAAACATCGTTAAATCCTCTTTTTATGCATGGAAATGAATGATCAACACAAATAGCCACCCAACAGCTCACAATCAACCTATCAGCCCTGCACAGGCCCACAACTACTCAGCAAGCATAACCACCTAGAAGGATATTTTTATGTTCAGGACTCGCGAACATTTCCAATAGCCCACCTTTTAGGTTCCAGAATAAACAAGGCCTCAAAGGACCACAAGGGTAAATAAAACATATCGGCAAGTACTACAAGCATCGGAGGAACAAAAGTGGACATGAATAATGCGGTCAAAGTATTTGGTACCAACCTAATAAACCCAACCCAAGGATGCCCATTAATACAATTTTATCCTATATATGCGTAGTCTATAGGAGTTAGACTGTAACCTACATGTAGTCCGATGAAATGTTACTAGGACGATAATGTCCAAGCTCGAACCACTCCGAAACAAAATCAAACTCGAATTTAGGCTTGAATAACTTAACATAGATAATCGATTTCTTCCCGATGATCAAATAAGTCATTTAAAATATTATTTTTTTCCCGCAAGATTCCATCTAGCGTAAATTAAAAATATGTGCACCTAGCTACTTGAAAACAATACTAGTTGAATAGGCTCTTAAGCCGTGAGCAACAAAATGGAGCACTTAGCTTACTTTTTGTAAAAAGGGAAATGAACATTGTTGTAGTAGGCATATATATGAATAAATGTATTACATGCCCCCAAAGTGATATCATTAACTACCCAATCCTCTAAGTGCAACGAACTACATGCATTATGTGTTGTCCATTCTCTCTACTTCTACGTGGAAGTAGAGGTGGCACACCCAAAAATTAAGTTCATCCGATTATATATATACTCGGGTATTGCATAGGTTCGTGATAAAATAAATTTAATTTTTTTAATATATCATTATTAATAGAAAATTATTTCAAATAAAACCTACTATATTATAATAATAATTTTCAACATAACTAAGTTTACTATCTCCATTAAAATATTAATAATTTATAAAACTCTTATAAAATAAATGCATACACAAATATATCATAACAAAAGTATTTTTCATAAACCCTTAAAATATTTTAGGAAGGCAATAAAAATATAACTTTTTAAATCAAATATTTTCAAATACGTGCGATGTTAATAAATTTCTCAAATTTACGCTCACAAGCCTTAGATATGAGACGAAGGTTAAGGTCACATGATTGTGAATCACTATCGCACGGTTTAGATACTCAGCTCCTACGACACAAGGAAAGCGTAAACGCGGGAATGACCAGAAGGGTCATTACATCATCCACTACTAAAAAGGACTTTCGTCCTCAAAAGTCAAGGACAAGGAAGTACCTGAAAGCTCAAACAACTGTGGATACTGAGCCCTCACACCTCTCTCGATCTCCCAGGTAGCCTCATCGACCGGATGATGCTTCCACTGAACTTTCACAACCGAAATCTCCCTAGATCTCAACCTCCTAACATCTCTAGCTAGTATGACAATCGACTCCTCAACAAAGGACAAACTCTCATCCAACTGAACTTAATCCCAATGCAATACATGAGACTCGTCTGGAACATACTAATGCAACATCAAAACATAAAATGCGAGATGTATAGCTGAAAACATTGAAGGCAAGGCTAACTGATAGGCAACACTACCAACTCTCTGGAAAATCTCAAACGGCCCAATATACCTGGGGCTAAGCTTGCCCCGCCTAACAAATATTACCACGCCCTTCATGGGCGATACATGGAGAAACACCAAGTCACCAACACTAAACTCCAAGGCACAAAGCGTACGATCAATATAACTCTTCTGCCTGCTCTAAGCTGCCCGAAGTCTTTCCTGAATCACTTGGACTCGGTCTAAGGAATCTTAAAGCAAAAGTGTACTTTGTGGCCTAGACTCGAAACCATCAAACCAACCAACCGGCGATCTGCAACGCCTACCATACAAAGCCTCGAAAGGTGCCATGCGAATATTCGAATGAAAACTATTGTTATAGGCAAACTCTGCCAAAGGCCCAAACTGATCCCAAGTACCTCCAAAGTCAAGAACATAGGCCTGAAGCATGTCCTCCAGGATATGAATAGTCCTCTCGGACTGGCCATCTGTCTGAGGGTTGAAAGTAGTACTAAGCTAAACCTCTGTACCCAAATCTCGCTGAATAGCCCTCCAGAACTGAGATATGAACTAAGTGTCACGGTCTAAAATGATAGAAGCTGGGATTCCGTGCAACCGAATAACCTGCCGAAGGTAAATCTGAGCTAACCTATGTGCACTATAAGTAGTCTGAACCGGCAAGAAGTGTGCTGACTTAGTTAGCCGATCAACAATCACCCAAATGGAGTCAAAACTCCTGGAAGTGCGTGGCAAACCAACTATGAAATCCATAGTAATCCCTTCCCACTTCTACTCAGGAATGGGAAGTCGTTGCATCAAACCACCAGGTCTTATGTGCTCGAACATCACCTGCTGATAGTTCAAGCACCGAGATGCAAACTCCGATATGTCGCACTTCATACCACTCCACCAGTAAGGATGCCTCAAATATCTGTACATTTTTGTTGTGTCAGGATGGATGTAATACCTACAGCAATGTGCCTCACGAAAAATCAACTGAATCAAATCACCAACCCTCGGAACACAAAGGCGGTTATCAAACCTCAGAACCCCATCTGAATCTAGAGTAGCCCGACTGGCCTCACCCTGTACAACCTGATAAGAAAGGTCACATAACCGCGGATCCTTAAACTGACGGCTCTAAATCTGATCAATCAAAGTAGAACGAACCTTGACACAAGTGAGAACTCTGGTAGGATCTAACAAGTCAAGCATAACCAGACGGTTAGCCAAGGACTGGATGTCCAAGGCCAACGGTCACTCTTAAACTGAAAGTGAAGCTACGCTGCCCATACTCACCGCCTTCTGGCTCAAGGACTCTGCTACCACATCTACTTTGCCCAGATGATACAAAATAGTAAAGTCATAGTACTTCAGTAGCTTAATCTATCTCCTCTGCCTCGAGTTCAGCTCTCGCTGACTCGTGATGTACTAAAGACTACGGTGATTATTGAAGATCTCACAGTGAACTCCATATAGGTAATGCCTCCAAATCATAAGGACGAAGACTACCGATGCCAACTCTAAGTCATGAGTGACGTAGTTGCGCTTTTGAACCTTCAGCTGTCTCGATGCATATGCTATCACACGACCTTGCTACATCAATACATAACCCAGACCAACCTCTGAAGCATCACAATATACCGAGAAACTCTGACCCTCAACTGGTAAAGTCAACACTAGAGCTGAAGTCAACAAGGCCATAAGCCTCTGAAAGCTATCCTTGAACTGATCCGACTACTAAAATGGGACATCCTTCCTAGTCAGCCTAGTCAATGGTGCTGCTATGGAGGGAAAACCCTCTACGAACCATCTGTAGTACCCGGCTAGCCCAACAAAGCTGCAAACCTCAGTAGGAGTAGTAGGTCTAGGCCAATCACAAACTGCTGAAATCATACTCGGATCTAGTCGAAATTCTATCATTAGACACCACGTGTCCTACAAAAAAACTGACTCAAGTAAAAACTCGCACTTTGAGAACTTGGCATAAAGTTCATAATCTCTCAAAGTCTGAAGTATAATCCTCAAGTGCTGCTCATGCTCATCTCTACTCCGCGAATATACTAAGATGTTATCTATGAAAAATATCACAAATAAGTCCAAATATGACCCAAGCACCCTATGCATCAAGTTCATAAAAGTTGCGGGGGCATTAGTCAACCCAAAATACATCACCAGGAACTCATAGTGTCCATAACTTGTCCTGAATGCTGTCTTAGGGATTTCCTCCACACTAACCCTCAACTGGTGGTATACTGACCTCAAATCTATCTTTTTAAACATGGCCAAACCCTAAAGTTGATCAAGCAAATCATCTATGCATGGCATCAGATACCCATTCCTTACAGTCACCCTATTCAACTGCCGATAATCAATACACATCTATATTGACCCATCATTCTTCTTTACAAACAAAACAGGAGCACCCCAAGGTGTTACACTCGGCCTAATAAATCCCTTAGCTAACAAATCCTGGAGCTACTCCTTAAGTTCTCTCAACTCAGATGGATCCATACGCTAAGGAGAAATAGAAATGGGCCTTGTACCTGGCTCTAACTCAATAGCAAAGCTGATATTTCTCTCTGGTAAAAGGCCTAGCAGGATGGTAGAAAACACATCTAGGAAGTCTTTAACCATAGGAACAGACACAGGAGACGAAGGGTCAGCACTAGCATCTCAACATATGCTAGATAATCTAACAACCCATGGGAGATCAACTTCCTATCTCAAAGAAAAGAGATGATCCCAGACAGTGCATGGTTAATAGAACCCTGCCACACAACTAGGGATACACCGGGCACGACTATGGTAACGGTTTTTGCATAACAATCCAAAACCACACGGTGAGGGGATAACTAGTCTATGCCCAGTATCACATCAAAATCTAGCATATCAAGGATCATCAAATCACCCCAAGTCTCCAAATCACCAACAGATATCATACAGGATCTCACAACCAGATCCACTGCTAAAGAATCACCTACCGGGGTCAAAACAGATACAGGTATAGATAACGACTTACTAGTCAACCCAAGCAAGATAAATAGTAGGCAAAAATATATGAGCAAGTGGATCCAGGATCAAATAAAGCATATGTTGATCGATGGCATACTAAAATTGTACCTGGGACCACAACATCTGAGGCCTCTGCCTCTGATCTCCCAAGGACCGTATAAAACTGACAACGACCACCACTTGACCGACCACCATCCCTACCACCTGTCCTACCATGCTGCACACCACCTCTAGCCTGACCACCACCTCCTCTAACCGGTGGCTGGACTGCATGAATAAGTTGAGCCGGCTGAGCGGCTGGCTGAACTATTCCCCGCTTGGGTCAATCTCTAGCAAAGTGCCCAATAACTCTGCACTCATAGAAAACCCCTAATGGCCTATATTGTCGAGATAAACTAGCACAACTGGTGTGGCCACCACGGCCTGATACCTCAAAAACTGAACCTCTTGGAGTTTGACCACTATAACCCTGCTGGCTACTCTATCCCTAATAAAACTGAGAGCTACCAGAAACCTTAAGGCGAAGCCTGAACTAGTCGACTAGACTGAACCTAGTGCTGTTGTGGCTGATAACCTCAACCCCACTAGCTTGAACCTCTACAACTATGACGGGAACCACTGTAGTTGCCCTAGTGACGGGACCTCTTATCCCTAGCCCCGGGATCATGATGGTGCAAATCCTCCATGGTATTGGCATAATCTATGATTGCCTGAAATGATTAACCACCAATAACTAATATCTCAGGTGGCTGCCTAAGCTTTTTCCGCAACCCCCAAACTAACCTACAAACTCTATCAGGCTCTATAGGCATGATCATAGCCCTAAATGGAGCAACCTGGTGGAAGTGGGTCTCGTACTCAGATACGGTCATAAAACCCTGAATAAGTCTCATAAACTACTCTCATACGAACCATCCGTAGGAGAATGAACTAGAATAAGGGAGATTTCAGGAAAACATCAAGGATAAGACGCACGATATAGAGACAGTAAGAGAGTAGTATTTCCTAAGATGCCATTGTAGCCTCCTGAAGATTGAGTACAAACATCTCCGCCCAAATCCACAGGACTCTACTAGACATTGGCTCCTATACCAATGACACCGGTGAACCTAGGCTCTGATACCAAGATGTCATGACCCAATTTCTCGGTTATGATAGCACCTACAACTCCTAATAGGCAAAACAATCTTCGTAGCCCGAAACGGTTAGTAATGGTCTACTAGCTAACAGTTAAGCAGAAGAAATGATATAATCGAGCGGAATCAAAGGAACAAGATGAAAAGATAGATAACAGGAATATATACACATATGCAAAAGATAAACCAATCCTCAAAATCTGGTATCATAGTATAGAGCCAGAACTATATATAAGGAGTAGAAACAATCCAAAATAATATATACAGATGTCTCCTAATGGCAATAGAGTATATAAAGAAAAAGATAAACTAAAGCTAAGCTCTGGTCGTCGAGAGCTAACCCTCAGTTTGAAGTAGTCCCGAAAAGATCTTTGAGCATGAATCACAATGATCTAGCAGCGATAGACCACGCTAGGATCTGCATCAGAAGATGCAGTGTAGTATAAGCACCTAATCTGAAGCATAAGGTACCCAGTAGGTATCATAGGCCGACCGGGCACATATATGATAAAAGCGTAGTAACATACAGAATAGAAGCAAGTAGTCACATAAATCAATGAAAAAGGTACACAGGAACTAAGACAGCAAAAAGACAACAAAAACATCATGTATGGCTAGCAAGTAGAATATATACATAACAGGCACAAGTGAAAGTAAGAAATGATGCACTTGGGACCCTCACAATAACAATATATACATAATAGGCTTAAGAAGTGGATGACATACCGCTAACCTCAAGTATAAGGGATGGGAGAGAAGAGTAAAGATAGACATGCTCGAAAAACAGGAATCAATAACCAAACTAATCATATCAATATCAAAACCAGAACTAACAATGTTGTAGTAATATCTGAAAATCATAATCGTGACAGGGGATAGTATCACGATAAAGTAACAAAAGTCTACCTACAGTCCCTCAGCCGCCCAAACAACCAAGGAACGTAATAAAGTGAAAACAAACCCTCTGGCATCCCATACTACCAGAGCATACAATCAACAAACAACAAAAAAGGGTGGAACCTCAAACACTGGATGATATGATGCATGATAACCTCAGGTTGGGATAGAAACTCTGTATGTACCTTCTCCGGTGCCGATTGGTCCCAGCAGGTAGGTTCCATAGAAGGACACTGCCCGTATACCTCTGCTCCGCTGTATACCCTCCCTCCGGCACACGCAGCTCAAAGCCCCAGGCCTGGACGACAAGGTCCATGGAGGTCCCGAACCCCATACTAAAACTCAGTATCAAGACATGTCATCCAGAAGCAAGTCTGGGTTCAAGATGGAGACTCAGTATCGAATATGCATGCCCAGACCCTGTCCAGGACTTAAGTAGTGGGAAAATATCTCAAAAACCCCTCCAAGGGTGCCCGAGCATAACCGGGTCTAAGCAGTAGAAAGTCATCACAGATGCTTGGTCCGACTGAGACTAAAATCATCCCGGTTTAGTAAGAAACTCAACTAGTACCCGAGACCTGCCGAGTCTAGTATTAATAGTAAAACTGGTGATAGAAATCATAAATTATCCTTCTTTTACCCCAAGAAGATTCATAAATTAAATCAAACCATTTTTAGTTTAATTTCTATCAAAAACGGGCCCCCGGGGCCATGCAAAGCTTAGAAAACAATTTCAGTAGGCCCGAAACCAAAACCGTAGTACAACATGGATAATTCCTCTTTATATGCATGGAAATGAATGATCAACACAAATAGCCGCCCAGCAGCTCACAATCAACTTATCGGCCCTGTATAGGCCCACAGCTACTTAGTAAGCATAACCAGCCTAGAAGGATATTTCTATGTCCGGGACTCACGTACATTTCCAATAACCCACCTTCTATGTTCCAGAGTCAACAAGTCCTCACAGGACCACAAGGGTAAATAAAACGTATCGGCAAGTACTACAAGCATCGGAGGAACAAAAGTGGACATGAATAAAGCGGTCAAGGTCTGTGGTACCAACCTAATAAACCCAACTCAAGGATGCCCATTAATACAATTTTGTCCTATATATGCGGAGTCTGGAGGATTTAGACTGTAACCTACCTGTCGTTCGATGACAAGCTGCTAGAACAACGATGTCCAAGCTTGAACCGCTCCGAGAAGCTCCGAAAAGAAATCAAACTCAAATTTAGGCTTGAATAACTTAACATAGATAATCAATTTCCTCCCGATGATCAAATAATTCATTTAAAATATTATTATTTTTTCCCGCAAGATTCCATCTAGTGTAAATTAAAAATATATGCAGCTAGCTACTTGAAAACAATACTAGTTGAATAGGCTCTTAAGCCGTGAGCAACAA
Source organism: Jaltomata sinuosa (assembly GCA_003996215.1). Taxonomy (NCBI): domain Eukaryota; kingdom Viridiplantae; phylum Streptophyta; class Magnoliopsida; order Solanales; family Solanaceae; genus Jaltomata; species Jaltomata sinuosa. Next base: position 161,601 of record QJPP01003108.1, on the reverse strand, counting down.
AATGGAGCACTTAGCTTACTTTTTGTAAAAAGGGAAATGAACATTGTTGTAGTAGGCATATATATGAATAAATGTATTACATGCCCCCAAAGTGATATCATTAACTACCCAATCCTCTAAGTGCAACGAACTACATGCATTATGTGTTGTCCATTCTCTCTACTTCCATGGGATGTAGAGGTGGCACACCCAAAAATTAAGTTAATCCGATTATGTATATACTCAGTCATTTCATAGGTTCGTGGTAAAATAAATATAATTTTTCAAAAATATCATAATTAATAGAAAATTATTTCAAATAAAACTTACTATATTATAATAATAATATTCAACATAACTAAGTTTACTATCTCCGTTAAAATATTAATAATTTAGAAAACTCTTATAAAATAAATGCATACACAAATATATCATAACAAAAGTATTTTTCATAACCCTTTAAAATATTTTAGGAAGGCAATAAAAATATAACTTTTAAATCAAATATTTTCAAATACGCGCGATATTAATAAAATTCTCAAATTTAGGCTCGTAAACTGTCACGACCCGATTTCTCGGTCATGATGGCATGATGGCACCTACAACCTCCGGTAGGTGAACCAATCCCCGTAGCCCAGAACAGTTAGTAATGGGCTACTATCTAGCAAATAAGGAAACAAGACGAATAAAATAGATAACATGGATATAAATATACACATATGCGGAAACTAAACCAAACCCCAAGACCTGGTATCATAGTACAGAGCCAAAACTACATACATGGAGTGAAAACTATCCAAAAGAATATATACAGATGTCTCTGAATGGTAATAGAGTACATAAAGCAAAAGATAAACTAAAGCTAAGCTCTGATCGCCAAGAGCTCACCCTCAGCCTGAAGTAGTCTCCAACAGATCTCCAAGCACGAATTACAACGGTCTAACGGCGATGGCCCACGCTAGGATCTGCACCCAAAGATGCAGGGGGTAGGGGTGAGCACCAAATGCGAAGCATAAGGTACCCAGTAGGTATCATAGGCCGACTGGGCACATATAAGATAAAAGCGCAGTAATAGACAGAATAGAAGCAAATAGTCACAAAAATCAACGAAAGGTACACATGAACTAGCCCAGAGGGAAATCAACAGAACCACATGTGAGGCTAGTAAGCAGAATATACACATCATAGGCACAGGTGAAAGTAAGAAACGACGCACCTGGGATCCTTGCATAACAGTGTATATAAAATAAGTTTACGAAATGGACGGTATACCGGTAACCTCAAGTGTAAGAAGAAGAGAGAAAGAGTAATAATAGGCATGCTCAGAGACATGAATCAAACTCAACTAATCATACCAATCTCATACTTATCCATAATAGAGAACAATTCTGCAAGTGAAAAGCAAAAGTCTACCTACAGTCCCCCGGCCGCCCATACAACCGAGGAACACAAACAAGTGAAAACAAACCCTCCGGCATCCCATACTACCGGAGCGTACAATCAACAAACAACAAACAAGGGTGAAGCCTCAAACAATGAATGATATGATGCATGAAGATCTCAAGTGAAATGGTATCTCTGTATGTACCTCCTCCGGTGCCGATCCGGCCCAGCAGGTAGGTTCCATGGAAGGACTCTGCCCGTATACCTCTACTCCACCGTATACCCCTCCACCGGCACACGCAGCTCGTAGCCCCTGGCCCGGATGGCAAGGTCCATGGAGGTCCCAGACCCCATACTAAAACTCAGTATCAGAACATGTATCAAGATAGAGACCCAGTCTCGATATCAAGATAGAGACCCAGTCTCGAATATGCACGCCCAGACCCTGTCCAGGACTAAAAATAGTAGGAAAATATCTCAAAAACCCCTCCAAGGGTGCCCGGGCGTCGCCGGGTCTAAACAGTAAAAAAGTCATCTCAGGTGCTCGGTCCAACCGAGGCTAAAAATCATCTCAAGTAGTAAGAAAACTCAACTAGTACTCCGGCCCTGCCGAGTCTAGTGATAATCGTAAAACTGATGATTTTAAACATAATTTTACTTTCTTGCCCAAAAATCTCACAAGTGGAATCAACCATTTCCAAATCATTTCCATCAAAAATGGGCCCCCCGGGCCATGCAAGGTTTAGAAAATAGTGCCAGTAGGCCCGAAGCCCAAACCATAGTAAAACATGGATAAAACCTCTTTATATGCATGGAAATGGTATGATCACACACAATAGCTGCCCAGCAGCTCACAATCAACCTATCGACCCTGCACAGGCCCACAGCTACTCAGCAAGCATAACCAGCCTAGAAGGATAATTCTATGCCCGGGACTCGCGGACATTCCCAAAATCCCACCTTCTATGTTCCAGAGTCAACAAGGCCTCACAGGACCACAAGGGTAAATAAAATATATCGCAAATACTACAAGCAACGGAGGAATAAAATAGGCGGACATGAATAAAGCGGTCAAGGTCTGTGGTACCAACCTAATAAACCAACCCAAGGATGCCCATTAATACAATTTTATTTTATATATACGGAGTCTAGGGAAAATAAACCGTAACCTACCTGTCGTCCGATGACAAGATGCTAGAACGATGATTTTCGAGTCCGAACCGCTCCGAAATGAAATCAAATTGAATGAAATTTAATACAACAATAACGTGAGGGATTGAATTTTAGTAAGGGACTTTTATGCTAGAAAAATATATATACCAAGTTTGGCAGATATGTCACCTCACTTTGCAGCCAATATACTGCTATATATATACATACCAAAGATTCCATGTAATTGGATTCTTAGTAGTAAACTATTAAATAATAGTGAGAAAGGTTGGTGGCATTTGTTAGCAACACCCATGCCACGTATACTACAACACCACTACTATCCACCACGTGGAAGTTGTGGTGTCACTATTTTTAAAGTCCCCATCCCTTTATATAAATATTCGGGTATTGCATAAATTCGTGGTAAAATAAATATAGCTTTTTGAATATACCATAATTAATAGAAAATCATTTCAAATAAAAACTACTATATTATAATAATAAATTTTAACATAGTTAAATTTACTATCTCCGTTAAAATATTATGGAGTATAAAAACTTTATAAAATAAATACGTATACACTTATATCGTATCAATTATATTTTTCATAAACCTTTAAAATATTTTGAAAAGGCAATACTAATATAATTTTTACCAAATTCAACTTTTAAATAAAATATCTTTAAACACACGCACGATGCTAATACAATTCTTAAGTTTAGACTCGTAATTCGCCAACGCACGATTTTGATACTCAAGAATTCTCTCGGGATCCTCCCTTATTTTTTATAACTGTTTCGGAACTGAAATGGCATTTTAAAATATGAAGTCGAGGCTTAAATCGAGTTTAACCCGACCCGGTTCTCGACCCGGTTCGCAACCCATTTTCTGCCAGATAGTCCGCGGTAAAACAGTCATAACTTTTTACTCCGAGATCAGTTGGACGTGAGGTTTTGTGCGTTGGAAACTAGACTCGTAGACCTTCGATTTGGTATTTCGGGGGACTTCTAACTCTTTATATATTGAGAGAAAAGCCCTGATACATTTGACCCAAAGTTCAAAAAATTTGTTAAAGATCTTACGATATCTTTTGTCGATTTGCTTGACTTCAAAAATTATACGTGGAAATGACCGGAAGGGTCATTACACAAACCTTGGATATGAGGCAAAGGTTAAGGTCACACGATTGCGAATTACTATCGCACTGTTTTGATACTCAGCTCCTATGGCACAAGAAAAACATAAATGCGGGAATGACCAAAAGGTACAATACAACTTCGATCGAGCTACCTTGTCTTCTTCATTTAGTTGCAGCCTAATTGTTTTGGGCTTAAACTCTCTTTTGTTTTGGGGTTGAATCCCCGTACTCTAGACGATTGGGAGAATATTTTGGTATGGTGACTTTCAAGTTCTAGGGAGAATTTCCGCAGATTCTTATTTATTTAGTGTTTTGAGACATGAATGTTAGTTTACATTATTGAAATTGGTTTTGAGCTGTTAGACTTTGCTAAGTATTGGGTTGATATTGGTCCGCTCATCCGAGGGGGTTTCGGGTGGGTTCCACTCACAATAGTTTGGGTCGTGACAAAGATGGTATCAGAGCCCTAGGTTTGTTAATCTCGTCATACCAAAACAAGTCTAGTAGAGTTTTGCGAAATGGTACGAATACATCTATACTTTTATTTAAGAAGCTATAGGACTTTAGGAAAATTATCTCATCTTTCTTCCTTCGTGCTGTAACTTGATTCCAATTGGTCTTTGGTGATACAAATTGGTATCTAACTCCTTTCACTCTTTGTATGCAGATGGTTAACACGAGAAATAATGGAGCTAGAGCAGCGGTCCTAGCAGCAGGCTCAGCTACCATAGGTAGAGGAAGGGGCTGGGGTAGGGGCCAAGGTAGAGGGCTGGAGGTGCAGGCCTTCCCCCTATCACGCCCGAAGCATTTCAGTAGGTGTGAAGCTTTTTTAGTGGACTGGTTGGTGTGGGATCCACCCCTATGGGTAATGCATATCAGGTTACAAGCACCCAACCAGCGGTTATAGTAGCTCCTAGGAAGAATGTGGCATCGAGTACTGATGAGTTCTTCCATCTAATGCTGAAGCTAAAACATCCTACATTTCAGGGTACTGAGAAGGAAGATGCTTATGAATTGATCTTGGACTGTTATAAGAGGTTGCACAATCTGGCATTGTGCAACAACATGGGGTTGAGTTCATCACTTTTCAGCTGCAGGGTAATGCAAAGCAATAGTGGAGATCTCATGTGGAATGTTAGTCATCTATTTTACCTTCACTGACTTGGACAAAGTTTCATGCTCTTTTCTTAGAGAAGTATGTGCCTTGTACCTTGAGGGATCGTATGAAGGATGAGTTTCTGGCTCTTGAGTATGGTAATATGTCGGTCTCCGCTGATGAGGCCAAGTTTCATGCCTTATCTCATTTTGCTACTCAATTGTTGGGCACCAAAGAGGAGAGGATTCGGTTGATTGTGAAATTTTTGAATACTGAATTGCAAGTGTTGTCCGTGCACATGACTTCAGCGGGTAAGAGCTTCAATGAGGTCACAGACTATGTAAAGAAGTTAGAAGGGGTCAGGCAGGCTAAAGTGTTTTCCAAGAACTCTCAGAATGATGCAAATTTTAGTGGTTCGTACTCCAGGGGCCAAAATTAGCAGGTGTACTCTACCTGTCCTATTCAGTCAGCTCTGCCAGCTGCCACAGGTGGTCATCCAGGAACTAGTCAACAGTTTTCAGCTTTTAGAGGCCATGGAGCGTCTTACACATCCACCAACAGGCCTACTCTTGATCGCGGATGTTTCCATTGCGGTGAGTTGGGTCAGTTTAAGAAGGAGTGCCCTCACAGAAGGATGGGTAATCAGACTCAGCAGCAGTCTAAGGCTGTGGTTCCAGCAGGAAGAGGTAGATATGCTAGAGGTCATCCATAGGGTGGGTGAGCTAACTTCCAGAGAAGTCGGGGAGATAGAAGAAACAATGGCAGCCACTAGGAAGGTTTCTCAGATTAATGATTGGGCTCACTGTTATGCTTTTCCAGGGAAGTCTGAGGCTGAGGCATCAGATGCAGTGATCACAAGTACTATTCTTGTCTGTGATAGGATGACTTCTGTACTATTTGACCCAGGTTCTACTTACTCTTATATGTCGGTAAATTTTGCCTTGGGTATAGATTTTGTTTGTGATGTCCTTGATGTCCCTATCCATGTTTCCACCCCTGTTTGAGAGTCTGTGATAGTAACTCATGTTTATCGTACTTTTCCTATGGTGTTTATGGGGTTGCAGACTTGGGTAGATTTGGTCATTCTGGACATGTTAGACTTTGATGTTATTTAGGGCATGACCTTATTTTCTCCTTATCATGCGGTATTGAATTGTAATGCTAAGATTGTTGCTCTAGAAATTCTGAGTAAGGATAGGGTAGACTGGGAAGGTGTGTACAGGCCTAAGCCGGCTAAAATCATATCATTTGTTTGGGCTAGGAAACTAGTGGGGAGAGGGTGTTTGGCCTTTTTGCATCATCTCTGGGATGATAGTATGGAGTCCCCATCGATTGAGTTAGTTTCGGTTGTTTCAGAATTTTAGGAGGTATTTCCGGCAGATTTGTCTGGTATGTCTCTTGATAGGGACATTGATATTTGTATTGACTTGGAGCCGGTCACTCACCTAATTTCTATTCCTCCTTAACACATGGCTCTGGCAGAGTTGAGGGAACTTAAGACTCAGCTTTAGAAACTCTTAGATAAAGGTTTTATCCATCCCAGTGCTTCACCTTGGGGTGCTCCAATATTTTTTGTGAAAAAGATGGATGGTAGTATGTGGATGTGCATAGACTATAGGAAATTGAACAAGGTTACCATCTTGAACAAGTACCCTTTACCCCGTATAGATGATCTTTTTGACCAGTTGCAGGGTGCGTCTGTGTTTTTGAAAATTGACTTAAGGTCAAGGTATCATCAGTTAAAGATAATGCCCAAGGACATTTCTAAGACTACTTTTTGGAATCGGTTTGGGCATTACAAATTCCTAGTGATGTTGTTTGGGTTGACCTATGCACCGGTAGCAATCATGAGTTTGATGAATGAGGTATTCAAGCCTTATTTGGATTCGTTCGTTATTGTGTTTATAGATGACATCTTGATCTACTCCAAGAGTAGGGAGGAGCAAGTTGAGCATCTCCGCATCGTATTGGATATCTTAAGAAACCAAAAACTTTATGCAAAGTTCTCTAAGTGTTAATTTTTGTTAACTTCAGTCACCTTCAGAGGGCATGTGGTGTCAGAAAGGGGGGTGATGGTGGATCCCCAGAAAATTGAGGCAATTAAGAGTTAGGTGCGGACTAGCTCTGTGACTGAGGTGAGGAGTTTTGTGGGGCTTGCATGGTACTACCGCAGGTTTGTCAAGGATTTTGCGTCCATCGCTACTCACTTGATAAGGTTGACTCAGAAAAAAGTACCATTTGTGTGGTCCGACAAGTGTGAGGAGAGCTTCCAAAAGCTCAAGACACTTCTTAATATATCTCCCATTCTATCATTATCAGTTGAAGGTAAGGATTTCATTGTATATTGTGATGCTTCATATTCAGGTTTGGGTGCTTTGTTAATGCAGGACAGGAATGTTACAGCATATGCTCTAGGCAGTTGAAGCCTCATGAGAAACATTATTCAACCCATGACTTAGAGTTGGCAGCGGTGGTCTGTGGAGCAGTGGTCTTTGCACTCAAGATTTGGAGACACTATCTTTATGGTGTCAAGTGTGAAGTGTTCACCGATCATCGCAGTCTGTAGCATGTATTCACTCAGAAAGACTTAAATCTGAGGCAAAGGAGGTGTATAGAGTTGTTAAAAGATTATTATGTGACCATCCAGTATTATCCGGGTAAGGCTAATGTGGTGGCAGACGCATTCATCCAGAAACTAGTCAGCATGGGCAGTTTGACTTGTTTGGGGGTGTCCAAACGACCAATGGAAAAGGAGATTTGGGCTCTAGAATCTAAGTTCATGCAACTGGGCATCTCAGAACAAGGTAGGGTGTTGGCCAGTATTGAGGTCAAATCCATATTAAAAGAAGAGATACAGGCCAAGCAATTTCAGGATGCACAGTTGAGAAAGCTTCGTAGCAAGGTAGTGTCAGGAGAGTCCGGGAACACCACCTTGGACGTTGATGGGGTGTTGAGCTTCAGAGGGAGGATTTTTGTTCCTCGAGTTATTGGCATAATTAATAAAGTGTTGGCAGAGGCTGATGGTTCGTGATATTCAATTCATCCAGGCGTAACCAAAATGTATAGGGACTTGAGGAAACTTTATTGGTGGCCTGGGATGAAAAGGGACATAGTTGATTTTGTGTCCAAGTGTCACAATATTCAATAGGTCAAGTATGAGAACCAAAGGCCTACAGGACTACTTCAGAGAATGCCCATTCCCGAGTGGAAGTGGAAAAGGATAGCCATGGATTTTGTGGTGGGTATTCCCAATACTTTGGGAAAATATGACTCTATTTGGGTCATTGTGGACAGGCTAACAAAGTTAGCTCATTTCATTCCGGTCAGGGTGGACTATAATTTGCAACAGTTGGCTAAAATCTATGTTAAGGAGATCGTGAGACTGCATGGTGTACCACTATCCATTTTTCAGATAGGGGTACGCAGTTTACCTCTAAGTTCTAGGGTAAGATACATGAAGAGTTGGTCACTTAACTCACTGTCAACACAACATTCCATCCTCAGACAGATGGTCAATTTAAGAGGACAATACAAGTATTAGAAGACATGTTGAGAGCATGTGTGATTTACTTTGGGGGTCATTAGGACCAGTTTCTACCATTGTGTGAGTTCTCATACAACAACAACTACCACTCCAATATCGACATGGGACCATTTGAGGCATTGTATAAGAGGGGATGTAGATCATCCATAGGGTAGTTTGAGGCAGGCGATGTGAAGCATCTGGGCGTATGCTTGGTAAGGGAAAGCGCAGGAACAAGTAAGGGGCATTCAGACCAAGTTACTAGCAGCCCAGAGTAGGCAGAAGGAGTATATGGATCGCAAGGTAAGAGACATGGACTTTCAAGTTGGTGAGTAGGTATTATTGAAAGTATCACCAATGAAGGGGGGTTATGTGCTTTGGTAAGAAGGGAAAGCTCAGTCGCTATTTTATCGGTCCCTTCAAAGTTCTCAAAATTGTAGGGCCAGTGGTTTACAGGCTTGCACTGCCACCCAGTTTATCAGGGGTCCATCCAGTCTTCCATGTATCCATTTTAAAGTGGTACCATGGGGATGGGTAATACATTATTAAATGGGATGAGATATTATTAGACAAGGATCTTTAGTACGAAGAGGAACCGATCATGATCCTTGATCAGGATGTCCGGAAGTTAAGGACAAAGGAGATCAAATCTATCAAGGTTGAATGAAAGCATCATCTAATTGAGTAAGACACTTGGGAAACCGAGAAGGACATGTGGGACAAGTACCCTCACTTGTTTAAGGATTTAGGTACTACAATTTTCCCTCCTTTACATTATATTTTCGGGTTTGATTATTCAGGGAAAAATGATGGGTAAATTGGTATCTGTTGTAATAACTAGGTTTGTCATTATGTGTAAACTTTTTGTGCCACATTTTGAGTTAGAAAACTTCCAGGTTTAGGAGTTGGAAATTCTGGGTTAGGCTAGTCTCTGACGGTTTCTGAGAAAGGTATGGTCTAGGGCAATCCGAGTAAGGATTAGGTAATGTGTCTTGTAGTGAGCTATTTTTTCTGTTATCTAAGTTATGAAGTCCGGGGGACATTTTGGAAGTGAATTGGGGTAAGTAGAACTACAGGTATCGAGTTTGACGTGAAGGGATTATTCCAAAATGTTGGTTTTTTAAGGTTTGTTATAAAATGGGAACTTTTGGGAAATTTTATGACTTTCTGTCCCATGTCAACTTCCATAGAGGTTGACACAGTGCTATCACGGCCTCTACTACATCGGAGAAATTACCACTATAGCGAAAGTCAATGATGGTCAGCACCGCCATAGCAGTCAGTTCTGCTACGGCAGTATCTCTATAGCGGAGCCTAGACTGCTATAGCAGACTGAGTCAGGATTTAATGCAAATAATCAGTTTTCACCAAGAACATTTTGGAGAAGGGCAAGGGCAAGGGCAATTTTTGGCAAACCTTACTCATTTTTCACCATTTTTCTTCCCAAAGGTAAGGTTTTTACTCCCCTAACTTAGTAATATAATTCCTACATTGTAGATATGCTAGTTATGGACTTAGGGGAAGGTTTTGATTGACCTAGGAATGGTGGAATTCGGGAAAAAAGGGGATTCTAGGGCGTAGAAGTTCTTGGGTCTTGTTTATTATTGTTGGGTTATGATCAATTAGTCATAATTCTCTAAATGTATCCATAAAAATGGTAGACTTAGGTGAATTAATGGTGGGAAAGACCGGGAAAGGGTGGAATGATCATAGTTTGTCCTGGGGATTTGGGATTTTGTATAATCTGGGTAACTATTAGGCAATGTGGATTGATTTTAGTATCTTAAAATGATTTTTAGACCAAGAACAAGCAAGAGCTTCGGAAAATAGGAAGGCTTCGAGTCAATAGAGCTTTTGAGTAATTCAAGGTAGGTGATGCTTATTAATTTCTAATATGCAATATGTGTTCATGTACTGTCACTTAGTATTGTGTGAGTTTGCATGCTTAGGGAATGAGATTATGAATGTATGCTTATCCGGTTATCAGTCTCGTGAAATGAACTTGTTTTCTTGCTTGTTGTTTTACAAGTATGCTTTTGTTCATTATTTCTTTATTTATAGGATTTGGTGTGACATTCGGTTGGCTCGGGTACCATTCCTGGTAAAGATTACATATTGGTTGGCTTGGGTACCACACCTAGTACGGGATACTTTTCGATTGGCTCGAGTACCATGCCTGGTATGGGTTTGGTTTATTATATTGATTGTATTCTCTTGATGGTTCCATGAGTGGATCGGGTTGTATTTTTGAATTGTGATTTTTGTATATGGTCCATGAGAGGCCGGGTGATTATATTTAAATATGAGGTTGGTCTTAAGGTAGACTGGGATTGCATGTTGCAAACATATGTGGTGTCCTATGGATCCTTGGTGGATATGGGTTGTGTGAAAAAGACATGTGTTTATTGTCACTGAATTTTACTTGATTGTTAATTTGTTATATGTGGTTGATAGGTTAAGGAAGAGACTTGTAGCCTATTTATATTTTTGGCTTGTTACATGTTTACTTCGCTTTACACAGCATTGGTTTACTGTTCATATCTTATTTATTGGAGTTGGTCGATGATCCTACCAGTACATGGTGGTTGTATACTAATTTTGCACTTGATTTTCTATTTGTGAGTACAAGACATCTTTTGGCGACTGACACACGACCTCACTTGTAGTCCCAACGCTTTCAGATCTCAAGGGTGAGCTACTTTGGTTGAGCTACCTTGTCTTTTTCATTTAGTTGTAGCCGAATTGTTTTGGGCTTAAACTCTCTTTTGTTTTTGGGGTTGCATCCCCATACTCTAGACAATTGGTAGAATGTTTTGTACAGTGACTTTCAGGTTCTAGGGAGGCTTTCGGTAGATTCTTATTTATTTAGTGTTTTGAGATATGAATGTTAGTTTACATTATTGCAACTGGTTTTGAGCTGTTAGACTTTGCTAAGTATTGGGCCAGTATTGGTCTGCTCATCCGGGGGCAGGGGTTTTTAGGTGAGTGCCACTCACGACGGTTTGTGTCGTGGCAACCCTCTTTTTTGAGAATATAGTTCGTTCAAGATATCCTATAACACACATAAGGAGAAATAGTCATCTGATGAACACTTAACCATGTATGTTCAAAAAGAGGAGAGATTGAAACATGAGGTACCTGAGAGTGTTAATTTGGTGACTCATGATAAGAGAAATGCAAAGAAGGGCAAAAATGTTCATATGAAGAAGAAAGACAGTCTTGATAAAGATACTTGTCATTTCTGTAGAAAGAAAAGACACTGGAAGAAAGATTACCTGAAATACAATAAATAGCTTGAGAAGAAAGGTAATTTTACCTTTGTATGTTATGAATCTAATTTCATTGAAGTTTCTGATAATACATGGTGGATCGATTCTGGTTCCACAACTTATATTGTCAAAATCATGCAGAGTTTTCTAACTCTAAGAAAGACGATAGAATGTGAATAAAATGTTTATTTTAGCAACAGGACGACATCACATTTGGAAGGCGTAGGGACTTATAGTCTCATTTTAAAAGATGATTTTCAATTAGATTTAGAAAATACTTTTTACGTTCCATCTTACTCTAGGAATTTAATTTCTTTGTAAAGATTATCATTAGCTGGTTATGATTTTAATTTTTACTATTCTTCAATGAATCTTTTCAAGGGCAATAAAGTTCTTGGTTTTGGAAATTTGTATGGAAAATTGTTTAAATTTTATCTAGCCCCCACGACTGAATGTAATGTCTTAACTCTGTATGATAAAGAAGTTGACAGTAAGCGATGTAGTATCAATGAGAACTCATCAAGTCTTTGGCATAAGAGATTGGGACACATCTCAATAGAAAGAATCAAAAGGTTGGTTAATGATGGAGTTCTAGAAGCTCTTTATTTCTTTTTACTTTGGGACTTATGTGGATTACATAAAGGGTAAGCAGATCAACAAATCCACTAAAGGTGACAAAAGAAGTTCTCAATTGTTTGAGATCATACATACAAATATTTGTGGACCTTTTCCTACCCTTTACTTGAATGGTGAGAGATATTTTATCTCTTTTATTGATGACTATTCAAGATACATGTATCTCTATTTTCTGTTTAATAAATTAGAAGCACTTGATGCTTTTAAAGTTTTTAAAATAGAAGTAGAGAAATAAACTGGAGCTCAGATCTGACAAGGTGGAGAATATTATGGTAGGTACACAGATAAGGGATTAGTTAAAGGTTCATTTGCTTAGTTCCTTGAAAAAGAAGGTATAATTGCTCAATATACCATACCAGGAATACCACAACAAGATGATGTGGGTGAAAAAAAGAACCGAACATTAATGTACATGGTACGAAACATGATTAGCAGATCAAGATTATCGTTATCCTTATAGAGTGAATCCTTAAAAACTGTTGTATATTTTTTAAATAGGGTTCCATCCAAGGTTGTCCTAAAGACACCTTTTGAATTATTTGAAGTATGGAAATCTAGTTTAAGCCATTTACACATTTGGGGATGTCCAACTGAGGTGAGGGTTTAAAACTCACATATAAAAAAGTTGGATGAAAGAACAATAAATAGTTTTTTATAGGCCATGTGATGTGACGGGATTCTACGGCATATTTGACGCCTTTAACTAAGAATACTCGCGAGTTTTTAAGCAACTTTTGTGGTTTTTGATGTTTTATTGTTATATTTGCAGGGAATGGAGATAGAGATGGAAACGGAAGAAAAAATGTTCAAAAACGTCAACTGGTTAAGCCTGGCGGCTGGCATGACTGACCGTCACACCTGTGACTGGCCGTCAGCCAGGCCGCCAGGACGAGACAGCAAGTTCATCGAGCACTACCTAGGAGTGACGACCCATCTGACGGCCCATCACTAGCCTGACGGACAGTCACCCAGGCCACCAAGATAAAACAGAAAACAAGTGCACATAAAACCCACTCCTCAAATGCGTTTTACCCTATATACATGTAAGTCGTTGAGCAGGTGACGACTTACTTGAAAATTTGTCATAAAAGGCATTTGGGAAATGCGATTTACCCTATAAAGTTGTATGTCGTCACCTACTGGATGACTTACCTGAAGATTCGCCTGGGATCTTACTGTTTAGCTGTGACGGCTCAAGTGACGGCCAGTCACATGCATGACGGTCCGTCAGGCGACCCGTCAAGGCGAAGCGGGATTCTGAAAATTCTATTTTTGGACTTTATTTCCTGGACTACTATAAATACCCTGTGTTAGGGTTATTTTATGATTCATTACCCGATATTTTTCTTCGGTTTTTTTTAAGCATTTTTGGACGACTTTGGAGCGGAAAAACACGACACAATACATTTTCTTCTTATTCCTCGATCTTTTATGGGAAATTTTTGGCTTATTGTTCTTGGAAATCTTGAAGCTTGTGTTCATCTATTTTGTAAGAACCTTTTCTTATTATTATGAATACTATTACTTCATTCTTTCATTTTGCAAGCATGAGTGGCTAAAACTCCCACAACTAGGGTTGTGGGAGCCATGGCAAAAGTAACAATATTGATTTCGGGTAGCGTAGGGTTCAATTTATATGTTGTCACGTTGTTAATCATTCGTTATTCATGTTTTCTAATGGTTGCAAACATTAGAACATACCTAGGTTTGATTTGTTTGATCGAAGAGATTAAAACCGAGAAATTTAATTAACTACGAGGATTCGAGACTACCAATTCTCGTCTTATGATTAATGCTGTAACTAGATTAAGCTACTTGATGTTTAGGATTGAAATAAGAAATTTCACCTTTTCAAGTTTGAGAGAATTGAAAAGTAAATTCGTCTATTTGGTTGAGAAACGTTTAGATGATACCATTAATTCAATCACATCGTGATATACATATAGAAAGAACCCGGTTGAGCTTTGAGTCGAAATTATTACGACGCCATGGTGAACACTACCCTAGTTCACCTCTTCTACTGAATTTTACTCGTTAAAACTTGCAATTTTTTATTTGAAACAATCAAAAATTGATCCATACAAACCCCCCATTTACCGAAAACTATCGATTATTAGTCATCTAATTCACTAACGACTTAATTTGCACCTTATTCCCTGTGGAATCGACCCCAACCTCTGTTAGGTTCTATATATGACGACGACCGCTTACGCTTCTTAATTTGAGGTGTAATTTGAGCGTTATCACTGTGTGATTAAATCTAAAGGATTTAGATTTTATTGTCCGTCTCTTTCTCCTAAAATTCTTGAGGCTAGAAATGTTAATTTTTTTTAGGAACATGAAGTAAGTGGGAGTGGTTCAACTCAAGTGGTGGAATTATAAGAAATAAGGAAACCACATGTGGTACCTTTATACATTGGACACTTGAATGCAAATCAGACAAATTCTCATTAATTATTTAAAGAGATACATGTTCAAGAGCCACCACCACTTGATGAGCTACATGAAAAACAACCCTATCATGACTTAACTACCGGGTCGTGCACGTACTCTAAATCACCTAGATAGAATAACCCTTACCACCCGATCAAAATAGGTATGTGAAAGTAAATAAGAAACATGAAAATTTGCCTTAATAAAATAAAAACCAATATCAAAACTTTGGATATAATGAAATCCTTTAAAGATAAAACCGACCCCCTCCTTAGGAACTAGTCTAAATAGGTACAAGACCTACTAAGAGAATAGACAAAAATAAGACATAGCTTCTACCATAGGAAGAGATGAGTAGAAGATGTTGGAGATCACCATCATCTTCACCCAAAAATATCAATTGATCCTGCAACCAGACTATACCCAAATGGTATAGCAAGAGTAGTATCAGTACAAATAACACCTACTGGTAGGCATCATCGATCGACCTGAATCTGCCATATAAAATCATGTAAATATCTAAAAATAAATCATACAACTTGAAAATTATACAGTCAAGGTCCTTTATCAATAACTCTTACTAACCAGATATGTAGCTCGTGAATTTTATTCACTTTTCCCAAGCTTCCTCACCATATTCCACTGCAAACATAAACATTAAGGAACACCCCACTCCATTAACTTGGTCACACACTGGACCTTATAAACCTTAGCCTCTCCAAGTGGAATGACCCTTCAAGTCATTCACGTGTCTTCGCCTTCTTTGTACTGTTAGAGCTTGCTTGTAGTGGCCTCAAGTAATTTATGGCTTGCTGGAATTGGTAGTTTGGTTCCTGGGCCATTTGTTTGGTCTTTATGGCTGCTTTCTAGTTTTAGAGTCTTAACTTAGGAAATTGTTGACTTCGGTAAATATTCTTAGAAATATTACTTGGAATCGAATTCCGACAGTTCTGTTAGCTCTGGAACAAAGACTTTGGTCTAGTTGGACCTTTGGTCAGAATTTTAGAGCTTTTCAGCTTGGAATTCTCTCTCGTTCTATGTTTTTAGGCTAGTTGGGCTTATTTGGTTGACTTTGGTCAACATTCATAGAAGATGGCCTCGGATGGAGATTCCGTCAGCACTGTTAGCTCCAAAATACTAAGTTTGTGTTAGGTAGTTAGTTGGATTGCACCTCGGGTGAGCTTGTCTCATTTCGGATGTATGGTTGGCGTTAGTTAGTGTTGACTTGAGTTAAAATTCCTCCGAGATGACCTCATATGGAAGTTTCTTTGATTCTTTTGAGTCCAAAACATCGTTTCCACTCTACTAGCATAATTGGTTTTTGAGTACCAGGTTCTGATTGTGCCCGGAATGCCCCGTAGATGTTTTAGTTGTTGCTGGTTTTTCTTCTTCTGGTGGCCTTCAGCGCGATAGCAACCGGGTAGCGTGATAACTCTAGCAAGCTGCCCAGCCTTTAGCATGATCGCGCTTGGCCAGCGCGATAGGGCCCAAGCACCTGGCCACCCTTCAAGGCGATTGCTCTCCTTTAGCGCGATAGCGCTGGCCTGCACCCAGGCCTATAAAATTCTCTTTCTTTGTTTTTCCAGCCTTCCTTTCAATGCCTCTCCTCTCTAAAAACCATTTCTCTAACTAGAATCTACTCTAAAATTTATTTAATCTTTGAGGAATTCTTCAGTACATCGATTAATCTTGCTCCCTCTTCGATTTGGTAAGCTTTCTTCTTCCCCAAAGGCTTCTTCCCCATTGTTTAACCTCCATTGTTGTGATTCTTAAAGATTGGAGAAATTCCTTGTAGAAGTTGCACATTTTGTCTTGTATGTTTGCAGGTTCGGTGAATTCACTTCTTGGCGTATGTCATCTCATCATGGTATGTGGTTTCTTACGTTAATTTCCCGTTTATTCTTGAAATTCCTTCTTTAATTCAATACTTGAGCGGGATGTTTTGAGCACCTTATCTTGGCTAAATTTGCTCATTTTTGGGGCATGACCTCTTGGTATTGTTGTGATCGTCGTGCTTCCTCCTGTTTCTAATTTTGGATTGTGATCCCTGTGGGCCCGCTTTTGACCATAATTTTTACCCAACTACACTTATTTTGACGCGTAGATTATTGTGTTGATAGTGTTTTCACAAATTGGAGCTTCTCGAAGCAGTTCAAGCTTGGACAACATTATTCCTGCAGCTAGTCATCGGACGACAGGTAGGTTATAATTTTTTCTACCTTGACTCTGCCTATATAGGCTATAACTGCATTAATTAGCATCCTTTGGTTGATTTTCTAGGTTGGTACACTCTGACCATGTCTACCTTTTTTGTCTATTTAATTCTTACGTTGATTATAGTATTCGTGTAATATTGCTATATTATGCTTGTGACCCCGTGTAACCTTTGCATATGTCTCTGGACCATAGACGATGGGATATTTTGGAATATCCGCGAGTACCGGACATAGTGATATCAATTTAGGCTAGTTATTTGTGCTATAGAGCTTATTATGCCTGTGCAAGGCTGATAGGAATATTTGTGAGCCATTTTGGGCTAATCTATTATTTGCGAGCATATCATTCATGTAAAAGGATTTCCCTGAATGTTTTACTACTGTTTTGGCTTTGGGCCTACTATAATGATTTTCTAAACCTTGCATGGCCTCGAGGGCCCATTTTTGGTAAAATGATTGTAAAAGGGTTTTGGTATGGACTTTTATGAAACCTCTTGGTATAAAGAGGATACTACAATGATTTTATCACCTGATTTCACATTGATACTAGCCTCGACGGGGACAGGTGCTAGACATGTTTTACTATATATTTAGACCTGGATACGTGTTGGGCACCCTGTTTAGGGGTTTTGAGATTTGATTACTGATTTAGACCTAGATACACTCTGGGCACCCTTCATGAGGGTTTGAGACTACTGCTACTATTTTAGACCCGGTTTGATTTTAGGCATGTACTACTATTTTAGACCCGATTTTGATTCTGGGCATGTACTAGGGTGAGCGCTTGACGACCGGGGCTTGACCATATCTCATCTTTTGTATTGTTACTATTTGTATATTCGTAGACAGTTGTATTTATTATTTTGTTACTTCTAGCACTTGTATTCTATTAGAAGCTTCTGCACTATCGATAATAAGTCATAGGGTTGGTGTAGTTTCCTTATCTATATATTCAAGTTAATTTCTTCTGCGTTGTCTTTAATATATATCTGCTCTCGCTTATTTCTTCTTATTGTGTGTATTGCTTAGGTGGTAGTCCATTACTAGCCATTCTAGGCTACATGAATTAGTTTACTTACTAGAGGGTTGTAGGTGCCATCATGACCTGAGAAATCGGGTCGTGAAAGCTTGGTATCAGAGCTCTAGGTTCTCCAGTGTTATGGCACAGAAGCAAGTGTCTATGTAGAGTCTCATGGATCAGTACGATGATGTTCGTAACCTATCTATGGGAGGCTACATGGAATTTCTATGAATAGTTCCATCTTCTTGGCTTCTTATCATACGTTCCTGGCTTTATTGACTTCTAAACATCAATTGTTTCATTCCTTCTCTGATTCCTAAGACGGGTACGACAGCGGGTGTTGTCGAGGCTTTTGTGCCTATTGCTTCATTGCTTCTATCAGTGCCAGGATTTCAGAGTGGGAGTATACTGCATCAAATCGGGGTTATGCGGCCAGCCCAGCCTCTATTTGGGATTCATACTACCCCAGTTCTTCAGGACACCACGACTAGGGCTCTGAGTCCTTTAGTGGGTACTTTAGTACCTCAAGTTACGGCAGTACCCGATTCTTTGAGCGGTGATTTACAGTTGAGCTTTCAGTTCTTCAATAGGGTGGTATGTTGGTTTTGGAGTATGAAGCAGGATTTCACGATATGGTTAGGCGTACTGCTAGGACTGTGCCTTCAGAGTTTGAGAGAGTTCAGGGTTTTGTTGGAGGTTTGATTTCACCACTCCATTTAGCGACCGAGCACTTGGTTATAGTTTGGATGACCTTTCTTCAGGTAGTTGATCATACTTGGGATGTTGAGGGTTTATTTCATGAGGAATATGGAGGTTGTAGCAAGAAGCGTCATTGTCAGGACAGTTTTTGGGGTTCTCACACTCGAGGTAGGGTATTCTTAATTAGAGCTTTGTTCCATTACTTATTATGTAGTGGACCAGTTTTAGGTGCTCCACAGGTTCCAGAGGGTAGTTATACAGGGCATGTTGAGCAGAGTAGGCAGGGTACTTGTCAAGTTCTTGGAGGTTTACATTCGGGGTGTGTAGGCCATGGTAGCCGGTCAGGTTCAACGAGATCTTCTCATCCAACTTCATTCAGTGGGATTTGCTTTTAGTGCAATGAGCATGGTCAATTTTCTAGGGCTTTCCCCATATTTACGTATCCCAGTCAGCATGGGTGTTCTGATTTTGGATTGGTTGTTCACTTTTTTAGAGATTGTCCCCAGCGAGAGACAATCGAGCCTTCAGCTTTGACTACTCAGTCTAGAGATAGACATTGTCACTCTGATGCCTCTCTTAGTAGGCCAGAGGTAGAGATTCCCGATGTTGTTACTCTAGGTACGACTCTATTTACCTTCAGTTGGTGATAACATTGTTCGCTTTGCGTATCTACCCATCTCTTTTTGTGTTTTTGCTTATATACCTACATGTTCTTTGTTTAGTTGTTTTACTACTTGAATTGTAGTGTTTATGCGTGTATTTCTCGATAGATTATTCTTTAGTAGTGGATGTGGTATTTTGTCCATGAGAGGTGTTTACCCCGAGTTGGGACTCGTGAGTAAGTCTTGTTAGCCTCTTTCTTGGTTGGTTTTGTTTCAAGTTTCGTTTTGGTTTTAGACTTGGGTTAAGTCCTCGTTCTTTTCTAGCGGTTCTAGAGGGTTGTTTCCTAGGCCATTCTCCAGCGTTTGCAAAAAGTCCTTCTGTTGGTTTGGTGTGATACCGATGGTTATGTGCCAAAGATTGTTGTTTTGTCTTAAGGAGATTGGTGTTGGTTATGCAAGCGGGTACTAGATGATTTTGCTCTTCCTGAGGGGTTAGAGTTGATCCTCATTATCTTGGTTGAGTTGTGTTCGTGGTACTCTGGCTGAGTTGGGCATTCGACCTATTCTTTTCCCTGCCTCATCGAGTACTACTTGTAAAGGATGTGAGAGTAAAAGAAACAGCTCTATAGTCTTTTGAAAAGGAGTCTGTCAGGTTGGGTGCATCTTTGAAAGTGTTTGTAAGGTTCAATGTATGCTAAGGAAGGGTTCTGGGTAGTTGAAAAAGGAGGGAGATGACTTATTTTCGTATATCTATTCATGTAGCTGACTGAGGTAACAACTGAGGGTTTGCTTCAGCTTGTGTATGGGTGAATTTAATCGACCAAATACAGATTGCAGTGGCATTTCCTTCTATAAGTTTGAGGTCAGATTTTCCGCTAATAAGGTTTCGGGGTAGTGGACATTTCCAATACTACCTTTGGAAGCTTGTTGCATCGATTGTGGTTCCCTTGTTATACTCTTTGGGGGAACCAAGTTTCAGTAGCATCTACTGATTAGGTAGTTGGTACATTCAAAGCTTAGTTGGCTCTGGTTCCTGAGTATTCATCGGTAGCGTATGCGTCTACTGGTGGACTCAACAGAAGCATTGGTTGGTTAATTGGAATTAGGTTCTAGAATCATGGGCTAGTAGACTACTTCACATGGTTGATGGATAGTTCTCTTTGGTTGCAGCTTCTGGGGTCGGAAGGCAGTGAGTTCGGACAACTTATCTTCCCTATTTCAGTTTTGGAGTGGTAGTTGTCCTTGGACATCCTGTCCTTGGCTAACCAGTTGATTAGGCTGGACATTCTAGCTCCCAGTTGTGTTCTTGTCAGTACGGGGTCCATTCTACCTTAGTTGGACATATTCAGTGGCGTAAGTTTGTTCAATCAGCGGTGGTGTATTGTATGTGATCAGGATGTACGGGTTAAAGCTGGTAGGGCTACATTAGGTCCCGATAGTACATTGAGTTTGATGGTCACCTTTGTATTTCGAGGGTTGAAAGCTTCATTTGGTAGACTCTTTGAGTGGTGGTCTGTTGTGTGGGATTCCAGCATTGGTTAGACTTGGCTAGTGTGGACCAGAAGTTTGGTATGTTGTATGCTTCAGATTTATTGGTTTGTGTGCAGATACAGTGGAGCGTTGCTTCTGAGCCAAAGGGGTGAGTTAGAAGGTTAAGACTTTGCCAACAACTAGGTGGTGACCTTAGTCTTCAGACAACCTTTTTTTGCTTACAGGGTGTTTGGACTTGATATTTGCGGCATGGTGGACTTCTTCCCGAGGTAAGACTAGTAAGGTGATCTTAAATCTGAATGGTGTTCGAGTATTTGGTGCAACGATGGTACTTCTAGAGCTTGAAGCTTAGTTGTTGGTTATGGACTATGTGGTATGCTTACCACACTCCTAGCAGAGATTCAGTTCTGGGTGTTGATTGTCTTTGTTCTTCTTGGTTTCGATATTGTGTTTGTGCTTTTTGGTTGAGGTTCTTAAGGTTCGGTTTGGTTGATAAGCCTTTGGAGTATTAGAGTTAAAAGTTGGGATCTAGTTGGCTAGTAAGTAGTAAAGGCTTGGTTGCTTTTCCTGGTTTCATCTGTTGGGTGTCGTCTGGTCGAGGAGGCTAGCTGAGCTGTCCGAGAGATTGGTGCAGGCTTTGTATCTGCAGTTCTTGAGTCTCTACTATTTCCTTCTTTCTTGACTTTTGAGGATGAAAGTCCTTTTTAGTAGCGGATGATTTAATGACCCTTCCGATCATTCACGCGTCTTCGCCTTCTTTGTACTGTTAGAGCTTGCCTATAGTGGCCCCAAGTCATTTATGGCTTGCTGGGACCGGTAGTTTGATGCTCGGGCCATTTGTTTGGTCTTTATGGCCGTTTTCCAGTTTTAAATCCTTAACTTAGGAAATTGTTGACAGCGGTAAATATTCTTAGAAATCATTCTCGGAATAAAATTTTGATAGTTTCGTTAGCTCTGGAACGTGGACTTTGGTCTAGTTTGACCTTTGGTCGAGATCCGGGAGCTTTCCAGCTTAGAATTCTCTCTCGTTCTGTATTTTCAAGCCAATTGGGCTTGTTTGGTTGACTTTGGTCAACATTTGGAGAAGACAGCCTCGGATGGAAATTCCATCAGTGTTGTTAGCTCTGTAATGCCATGTTTGTGTAAGGTAGTTGGTTGGTTTGGGTCTCGGGTGAGCCGAGCTTATTTTGGATGGTTGGTTGGCATTAGTTAGTGTTGACTTGGGTCAACATTCCTCCGATATGACCTCGTTTTGAAGTTTTATTGATTCCATTGAGTTCGGAACATCGTTTCCACTCTAATAGCATTATTGGTTTTTGAGTACCAGACTTCGATTGTGCCCGGAATGCCCTATAGAAGTTTTAGCTGTTGCTGGTTTTTCTTTTTCTGGTGGCCTTCGGCGCGATAACGCCTAGGCAGCGCGATAATTATAGCCAGCCGCCTAGCCTTCAGTACAATCGCACCCGGCCAGCGCGATAACACCCAAGATCCTGGCCACTTTTCAATGCGATTGCGCTCCTTTAGCGCGATAGCGGTGGCCTGCTCCCAGGCCTATAAAATTCTCTTTCTTCATTTTTCCATCCATCCTTTCAGTGCCTCTCCTCTCTAAAAACTATTTCTCTCATTAGAATCTGCTCCAAAATTGATATAAGATTTGGGGAATTCTTCAATATATCGATTAGTCTTGCTCCCTCTTCGATTTGGTAAGCTTTCTTCTTTCCCAAAGGCTTCTTCCCCATGATTTAACCTCCATTGTTGTGATTTTTAAAGCTTGGAGAAATTCCTTGTAGAATCTGCTCGTTTTGGCTTGCATGTTCACGCGTTCGGTGAATTCACTTCTTGGTGTATTTCATCTCATCGTGGTATGTAGTTTTTTGCGTTAATTTCCGATTTATTCTTGAAATTCCTTCTTTAATTCATTACTTGAGCAGGTTGTTTTGATCCCCTTCTCTTGGCTAAATTTGCTCATTTTTGGGGAATGCTCTCTTGGTATTATTCTGATCATCGTGCTTCTTCCCATTTCTAATTTTGGGTTGTGGGCCTCCTGTCAAGACCCGATTTCTCGGTCATGATGGCACCTACAACCCCCGGTAGGTGAACCAATCCCCTAGCCCAGGACAGTTAGTAATGGGCTACTATCTAACAAATAAGGGAACAAGATGAAGAGAATAGATAACAGGTATATATATACACATATGCGGAAACTAAACCAAACCCCAAGACCTGGTATCATAGTATAGAGCCAAAACTACATACATGGAGTGCAAACGATCCAAAACAATATATACAGATGTCTCTGAATGGTAATAGAGTACATAAAGCAAAAGATAAACTAAAGCTAAGCTCCGATCGCCAAGAGCTCACCCTCAGTCTGAAGTAGTCCCCAATAGATCTCCAAGCACGAATCACAGCGATCTAACGGCGATGGCCCACGCTAGGATCTGCACCCAAAGATTCAGGGGGGTAGGGTGAGCACCAAATGCAAAGCATAAGGTACCCAGTAGGTATCATAGGCCGACTGGGCACATATAAGATAAAAGCGTAGTAACAGACAGAACAGAAGCAAGTAGTCACATAAATCAACGAAAGGGTACACAGGAACTAGCCCATAGGGAAATCAACAGAACCACATGTGAGGCCAGCAAGCAAAATATATACATCATAGGCACAGGTGAAAGTAAGAAACAACGCACCTGGGGTCCTTGCAATAACAGTGTATACATAATAAGTTTACAAAATGGACGGTATACCGGTAACCTCAAGTGTAAGAAGAGGAAAAGAGTGATGATAGGCATGCTCAGGGACATGAATCAAACTCAACCAATCATATCAATCTCAATCCAGAAACTAACAGTCTAGCAGTAACCAATTTCATAATTAACCGTAATAGGGAACAATTCTACAAGTAAATAGCAAGAGTCTACCTACAGTCCCCCGACCGCCCATACAACCGAGGAACACAAACAAGTGAAAACAAACCCTCCGGCATCCCATAATACCGGAGCATACAATCAACAAACAACAAACAAGAGTTGAGCCTCAAACAATGAATGATATGATTCATGAAGGTCTCAAGTGAAATGGTATCTATGTATGTACCTCAGGTAGGTTCCATGGAAGGACACTGCCCGTATACCTCTACTCCACCGTATACCCTTCCTCCGGCACACGCAGCCCGAAGCCCCAGGCCCGGATGGCAAAGTTCATGGAGGTCCCCGACCCCATTCTAAAACTCAGTATCAAAACATATCATCCGGAAGCAAGTCTGATTTCAAGATAGAGACCCAGTCTCGAATATGCATGCCCAGACCCTGTCCAGGACTAAAGTAGTAGGAAAATATCTCAAAAACCCCTCCAAGGGTGCCCGGGCATAACCGAGTCGAAACAGTAGAAAGTCATCTCATGTGCTCGGTCCGACCGAGGCTAAAAATCATCTCAAGTAGCAAGAAAACTCAACTAGCACCCCGGCCCTGCCGAGTCTAGCGTTAATCGTAAACTGATGATTTAAATCATAATTTTACTTTCTTTTACCCAAGAATATTCACAAGTTAAATCAAACCATTTCCAATTTATTCTCATAAAAAAGGGGCCCCCGGGGCCATTCAAGGTTTAGAAAATAGTGTCAGTAGGCCCGAAACCCAAACCGTAGTAAAACATGGATAAAACCTCTTTATATGCATGTAAATGGTATGATCAAACACAATAGCTGCCCAGCAGCTCACAATCAACCTATCGACCCTGCACAGGCCCATAGCTACTCAGCAAGCATAACCAGCCTAGAAGGATAATTCAATGCCCAGGACTCGCGGACATTCCCAAAATCCCACCTTCTATGTTCCAGAGTCAACAATGCCTCACAGGACCACAAGGGTAAATAAAATATATCGGCAAGTACTACAAGCAACAGAGGAACAAAAGTAGGCGGACATGAATAAAGCGGTCGAGGTCTGTGGTACCAACCTAATAAACCAACCCAAGGATGCCCATTAATACAATTTTATCCGATATATGCTAAATCTAGGGAGTTTAAACCGTAACCTACCTGTCGTCCGATGACAAGCTTGAACCTCTTCGAATAAAAGCTTCAACACGAAATCAAACTCAAACTCGGGCTTGAATAACTTCACTTAGATAATTAATTTTCTTCCGAAGATCAAAATATAGCGCCACAATAACTCTTCTTTAACATATGCGTATATATATTTGTATGAAGCATGTTTAACAGAAAAGAGGCTATACTACTCACCATGCAAAAGTGAATGTGAAAATGGAAGAAACATATATGTCAAGTCTACCTTTAGCATTAAATGCTAGAATAGTTTTAATAAAATAATATTATATGCGGGTATTAGACGCCTAGTAGCTACAAATATGTTGGTTGCTTTGCCTCACCTCCACGTGTTGTGGAGGTAGCAACATTTTAATTATTTCCATCCCGTTATGTATGTATTCGGGTATTGAATAAATTCGTGGTAAAATAAATATAACTTTTTAAATATACCATAATTAATAGAAAATTATTTCAAACATATTATAATAATAATTTTACATAACTAAATTTACTATCTCCGTTAAAATAATACAATGTATAAAAACCTTATAAAATAAATACATACACAATTATGTCATAACAAAAGTATTTTTCATACACATTAGAATACTTTAAAAAGGTAATAAAAAATATAACTTAAAAATAAAATATTTTCAACTATACGCGCGATGCTAATAAAATTCTTATACGCGCGATGCTAATAAAATTCTTAAATTTAGGTTCGCAATACACCATCGCACGATTTTGATACTCAAGAACTCTCTTGGAACCCTCCCTTATGTTTTCTCACTGTTTTAGAACTGAAATGGCGTTTTAAAACGTGAAGTTGAGGCTTAAAATAGATCTTGACCCCACCCGGTTCGCGACCCGGTTCGCTACCCAGTTTCTGCCAGACAGTCCGCGGTAAAACAGTCATAACTCTTTACTCCGAGGTCAGTTGGATGTGAGGTTTTGTGCGTTGGAAACTAGACTCATAGACCTTCGATTTGGTATTTTGGGGGACTTCTAACTCTTTATGTACTGAGAGAAAAGCTCTGAGACATTTTACCCAAAGTTCAGAAAATTTATTAAAGAAACTTACGATAACTTTTGCCGACTTGCTTGACTTCAAAACTTATCATACGACCAAACAAATGGCCCCGGCACCAAAATACCGGTCCCGACAAGCCTTAAATGACTTGGGGCCACTACAAACAAGCTCTAACGGTACAAGGAAAACGTTTATGTGGAAATAGCCGGAAGGGTCATTACATCATCCACTACTAAAAAGGACTTTCGTCCTCGAAAGTCAAGGTCAAGGGGGTACCTGAAGGCTCAAACAACTGTGGATACTGAGCCCGCATATCTCTCTCTGTCTCCCAGGTAGCCTCCTCTACTGGACGGTGCCTCCACTGAATCTTAACAACCGGGATCTCTCGAGACCTAAATCTCCTGACAGCTCTGGCCAAAATAGTTGTCGGCTCCTCAACAAAGGTTAAACCCTCACCCAACTGAACTGAATCCCACTGCAACACATGCGACTCATCTGGGACATACCGACGCAACATTGAAACATGAAATACAGGATGTATAGCTGAAAACATCAGAGGCAAGACTAACTGATAGGCAACGCTACCAACCCTCTGAAGAATCTCAAACGGCCCAATGTACCTGGGGCTATGCTTGCCCCGCCTACGAAATCTCATCACGCCCTTCATGGGCGATACACGGAGAAACACCAAGTCACCGACAATAAAACTCTAAGGCACGATGCCTACGATCAGCATAACTCTTCTGCCTACTCTGAGCTGCCCGAAGTCTGTCCTGAATCGCTCGAACCAGATCTAAGGAATCTCGAAGAGAATCTGTACTCTGTGGCCTAGAATCAAAACCATCAAACTAACCTACCGGTGATCTGCAACGCCTGCCATACAAAGCCTCAAAAGGTACCATGCCAATACTCGAATGGAAACTGTTATTATAAGCAAACTCTGCCAAGGGAACAAACTGATCCCAAGAACCTCCAAAGTCAAGAACACAGGCCCGAAGCATGTCCTCCAGAATCTGAATGGTCCTCTCGGACTGGCCATCTGTCTGAGGGTGGAAAGCGGTACTAAGATGAACCTCTGTACCCAAATCTCGCTGAATAGCCCTCCAAAACTGAGATGTGAACTGAGTGTCGGGGTATGAAATGATAGAAGCTGGGACCCCGTGCAACCGAACAATCTCACGAAGGTAGATCTGAGCTAACCTCTCTGCGCCATAAGAAGTCTGAACCGGAAAGAAATGTGCTGACTTAGTCAGCCTATCAGCAATCACCTATATGGAATCAAACCCATAAGAAGTACGAGGCAAACCAACAACAAAGTCCATAGTAATCCCTTCCCACTTCCACTCAGGAATGGGAAGTCGCTGTATCAAACCACCAGGTCTCATGTGCTTGAACTTAACCTGCTGAAAGTTCAAGCATCGAGATACGAAATCCGCTATATCCCGCTTCATACCACTCCACCAGTAAAGCTGTCTCAAGTCTCTATACATATTTGATGTGCCAGGGTGAATGGAGTATCTAGTACAATGTGCCTCATGAAGTATCAACTGAATCAAATCACTAATCCTCGGAACACAAAGGCAACTATCAAAACTCAGAACCCCATCTGAATCTAGAGTATCCTGACTGGTCTCACGCTAAACAACCTGATCATAAAGGTCACACAACTTCTGATCCTCAAACTGACGGCTCTGAATCTGATCAATCAAAGTAGAACGAACCTCAACACTGGCGAGAACCCTGCTAGGATCCGAAAAGTCAAGCCTAACCAAACGGTTAGCCAAGGACTGGATGTCCAAGGCTAACGGTCGCTCTGAAACTGAAAGAGAATCTAGGCTACCCATACTCACTGCCTTCCGGCTCAAGGCATTCCCTACCATGTTTGCCTTGCCCGGATGATACAGAATAGTGAAGTCATAGTCCTTCAGTAACTCGACCCATCTCCTCTGTCTCGAGTTCAACTCTCGCTGACTCGTGATATACTGAAGACTACGGTGATCAGTGAAGATCTCACAGTAAACTCCATATAGGTAATGCCTCCAGATCTTGAGCGCGAAAACTATCGCTGCCAACTCTAAGTCATGAGTGGGGTAGTTGCGCTCGTGAACCTTCAGCTGCCTCGACGCATATGCTATTACTCGACCCTGCTGCATCAACACACGACCAAGACCAACCCCAGAAGCATCACAGTACACGGAGAAGCTCTGACCCTCAACTGGCAAAGTCAAAACTAAAACTGAAGTCAATAAGGCTTTAAGCCTCTGGAAGTTATCCTGACACTGATCCGACCACTGAAATGGGACAGCCTTCCTAGTCAGCATAGTCAAGGGTGCTGCTATGGAAGAAAATCCCTCAACGAACTGTCTGTAGTAACCTGCTAACCCAATAAAGCTGCGAACCTCAGTAGCAGTAGTAAGTCTAGGCCAATCACAAATCGCAAAAATCTTTCCCGGGTCAACCCTAATCCCATCCTTAGACACCACGTGCCCTAAGAATGCAACTGACTCAAGCTAAAACTCGAACTTTTAGAACTTGGCATAAAGCTGATGATCTCTCAAAGTCTGGAGTATAACCCTCAAGTGCTTCTCATGCTCATGTCTTCTACGCGAGTATACCAAGATGTCATCTATAAAAACTATCACAAATGAGTCCAAATACGGGCCAAGAACTCTGTTCATCAAAGTTCATAAAGGCTGCGGGGGCTTTAGTCAACCCAAAAGACATCACCAGGAACTCATAATGGCCATAACGTATCCTGAATGCTGTCTTAGGGATGTCCTCCACCCTAATCCTCAACTGATGGTAGGCGGACCTCAAATCAATCTTCGAAAACACAACTGAACCCTGAAGCTGGTCAAACAAGTCATCAATCCTCGGCATCGGATACCTATTCTTAACTGTCACCCTATTCAGCTGCCGATAATCAATACACATGCGCATCGACCCATCCTTCTTCTTCACGAAGAGAACAGGAGCACCCCAAGGTGACACACTAGGTCTAATAAACCCCTTGTCTAACAGATCCTGGAGTTGTTCCTTAAGCTCCCTCAACTCAGCAGGAGCCATACGGTAAGGAGAAATAGAAATGGGCCTAGTGCCCGACTCTAGCTCAATAGCGAAATCAATATCTCTCTCAGGTAGAAGGCCTAGTAGGTCGGTAGGAAACACATCGAGAAAGTCTCTAACTATAGGAACAGACTCAGGAGAAGTAGGGTCAGCAATAACATCTCGGAGATATGCTAGATAAGCTAAACACCCACGGGAAATCAACTCCCTAGCTCGAAGACAAGAGATGATCCCAGATGGTGCATGGCTAACAGAACCCTGCTATACAACCGGGGCTACACCGGGCACAGCTATGGTAATGGTCTTGGCATAACAATCCAAAACCATACGATGAGGGGATAACCAGTCCATGCCCAGTATCACATCAAAATCTAGCATATCAAGAATAATCAAATCACCCCAAGTCTCTGAATCACCAATAGATAGCATACAAGATCTCACAATCCGATCCACTACTAAAGAATATCCTACTGGGGTCAAAACAGAAACATGAACAGATAATGGCTCACTAGACAACCCCAAACAAGGCACAAAGTAGGCAGATACATATGAACAAGTGGATCCAGGATCAAATAAAGCCATAGCAGACTGATGGCACACATAAATTGTACCTGTAATTACAACATCTGAGGCCTATGCCTCTGGTCTCCTAGGGACCGCGTAAAAATGACGACGACCTCCACCTGCCCGACCGCCATCCCTACCACCTGCTCTGCCGCGCGGAGCACCACCTCTACCCTGATAACCACCCCCTCTAGCCGGGGGATGAACTGCTCGTAAAGGCTCGGACAACTGAACTGTACCCTGCTGAGGGCAATCTCTAGCAAAATGACCGATTACACCACAAGTAAAACAAGCCCTTGGCGGCCTACTCAGTCGAGATAAACCAGCAGATCCTGTATAACCACCACGGCCTGATGCCCCAGAAACTGTACCCCTCAAAGACTGGCCGCCATAGCCCTGACGACTGCTCTGACCCTGCTCGAACTGGGTACTACCGAAAGTTTGAAGGGAAGCCTGAACCGGCCGGCTGGACTGACCTTGGTGCTGCTGTGGCTGATAACCCCGACTCCACTGGCCAGGACCTTTACCACCATATCTGGAACCACTATAGACACCCTGATGTCGAGGCCTCTTATCTCTGGACCCCTGATCATGTTGTAGTAAGTCATCCACAGTGCGGGCATAGTCTACGATAGCCTGAAATGACCGACCACCGGCGATCAATTTCTCAGCTGGTTACCTGATCTCTGGCCTCAAACCCCATACAAATCTGTGAATCCTGTCTGCCTCAGTAGGAATAATCATAGCTCCGAACGGTGCTAGCTGATGAAAATGGGTCTCATACTCTGAGACAGTCGTAGACCCCTGCATAAGGTGAGTAAACTGCTCCCTGCGACGCTCACGATCACTCTGAGGTAGGAACTTGGCCATAAAGGCCTCATAAAACTTAGACCAGGTCAAAAGAGGTGACGATGGTGGTCTACAAGCAACATGAGCCCTCCACCATAACTTTGTTGGGCCTTCTAACTAATAGGTAGTATAACCAACCCCGTGAGTCTCCAACAAACCCAAATGATGCAACATCTCCTCACATGTAGTAATAAAGTCATGTGGATCCTATCCAAAAGTACCAGCAAACCTCGGAGGTGCTAACCTCAAAAACCTACCCAACGCCTTCTGCTCTGACTCTGTCATAGCTGGGCGAGGAGCAAGAGGTTGTGCAACAGATGGGACCGGAATGACCTCCGCATGAGGAGCCATAGTAGTAGGCTGCGCTCCTGAACTCTGTGCACCCAGGACTTCCCCTTGAGCGGATGTCTGCGCTACCTCATAAGGCCGCTCTCCAATCATACCCAAAAGCTGTAATAGTAATCCCTGAATATCTGGAAACTGAGTTGCGGCTGAAGCTGGCATAGAAGTGGGCACTGGAGCTGGTACTGGACCTGGCGCTGGATTTGGCGCTGGAGCTGGTACTGGAGCTGGTGCTGGAGCTGGTACTGGAGCTGGTGGTACCTGGGCTGCCCTCTGATCCACATGCTGCTCGGGCTCTATCTCAACTCTAGCAGCTCTAGCAGGTGCCACTACTCAAGGGCGTCCTCGACCCTTAGCTGGAGTGGGAGGCTCATCTCCGCGTGATGCCGATGATCTCATACGAACCATCTGCGGAAGAATGAAGTAGAACAAATGAGATTTCTAGAAACTTCAAGGGTTTCACGCACGACACAGAAGCAATGAAAGAGTCAAATTTCCTAAAATGTCACTGTAGCCTCCCAATGATTGAGTACGTACGTCTCCGCCCCGATCTGCAGGACTCTACTAGACATTGGATCCTATACCGATGACACCGGTGAACCTAAGGCTCTGATACCAAGTTGTCAAGACCCGATTTCTCCATCATGATGGCACCTACAACCCCCGGTAGGTGAACCATCCCCGTAGCCCAGGATAGTTAGTAATGGGCTACTATCTAACAAATAAGGAAACAAGACAAAGAGAATAGATAATAGGGATATACATATATACATATGCGGAAACTAAACCAAACCCTAAGACCTAGTATCATAGTATAGAGCCAAAAATACATACATGGAGTGCAAATAATCCAAAACAATATATACAGATGTCTCTGAATGGTAATAGAGTACACAAAGCAAAAGATAAACTAAAGCTAAGCTCCGATCGCCAAGAGCTCACCGTCAGTCTGAAGTAGTCCCCATTAGATCTCCAAGCACGAATCACAGCGATCTAACGGCGATGGCCCATGCTAGGATCTGCACCCAAAGATGCAGGGGGGTAGGGTGAGCACCAAATGCGAAGCATAAGGTATCCAGTAGGTATCATAGGCCGAATGGGCACATATAAGATAAAAGCGTAGTAACAGACAGAACAGAAGCAAGTAGTCACAGAAATCAACGAAAGGGTACACAGGAACTAGCCCAGAGGGAAATCAACAGAACCACATGTGAGGCCAGCAAGCAAAATATATACACCATAGGCACAGGTGAAAGTAAGAAACAATGCACCTGGGGTCCTTGCAATAACAGTGTATACATAATAAGTTAACAAAATGGATGGTATACCGGTAACCTCAAGTGTAAGAAGAGGGAAAGAGTGATGATAGGAATGCTCAGGGACATGAATCAAACTCAACCAATCATATCAATCTCAATCCAAAAACTAACAGTCTAGCAGTAACCAATTTCATAATTAACCGTAACAGAGAACAATTCTACAAGTAAATAGCAAGAGTCTACCTACAGTCCCCCGGCCGCCCATACAATCGAGAAAGACAAACAAGTGAAAACAAACCCTCCGGCATCCCATACTACCGGAGCGTACAATCAACAAACAACAAACAAGGGTGGAGCCTCAAACAATGAATGATATGATGCATGAAGGTCTCAAGTGAAATGGTATCTCTGTATGTACCTCCTCCGGTGCCGATCCGGCCCAGCAGGTAGGTTCCATGGAAGGACACTGCCCGTATACCTCTACTCCAATGTATACCCTTTCTCACGCACACGCAGACCGCATCCCCAGGCCCGGATGGCAAGGTCCATGGAGGTCCCCGACCCCATACTAAAACTCAGTATCAAAACATATCATCCGGAAGCAAGTCTGATTTCAAGATAGAGACCCAGTCTCGAATATGCATGCCCAGACCCTGTCCAGGACTAAAGTAGTAGGAAAATATCTCAAAAACCCCTCCAAGGGTGCCCGGGCATAACCGGGTCGAAACAGTAGAAAGTCATCTCATGTGCTCGGTCCGACCGAGGCTAAAAATCATCTCAAGTAGCAAGAAAACTCAACTAGCACCCCGGCCCTGCCGAGGCTAGCGTTAATCGTAAACTGATGATTTAAATCATAATTTTACTTTCTTTAACCCAAGAATATGCACAAGTTAAATCAAACCATTTCCAATTTATTCTCATAAAAAATGGGCCCCCGGGGCCATGCAAGGTTTAGAAAATAGTGTCAGTAGGCCCGAAGCCCAAACCGTAGTAAAACATGGATAAAACATCTTTATATGCATGTAAATGGTATGATCAAACACAATAGCTGCCCAGCAGCTCACTATCAACCTATCGACCCTGCACAGGCCCACAGCTACTCAGCAAGCATAACCAGCCTAGAAGGATAATTCTATGCCCGGTACTCGCGGACATTCCCAAAATCCCACCTTCTATGTTCCAGAGTCAACAAGGCCTCACAGGACCAAAAGGGTAAATAAAATATATAGGTAAGTACTACAAGCAACAGAGGAACAAAAGTAGGCGGACATGAATAAAGCGGTCGAGGTCTGTGGTACCAACATAATAAACCAACCCAAGGATGCCCATTAATACAATTTTATCCGATATATGCTAAGTCTATGGAATTTAAACCGTAACCTACCTGTCGTCCGATGACAAGCTTGAACCTCTTTGAATAAAAGCTCCAACACGAAATCAAACTCGAACTCGAGCTTGAATAACTTCACTTAGATAATTAATTTTCTTCTGAAGATCAAAATATAGCGCCACAATAACTCTTCTTTAACATATGCGTACATATATTTGTATGAAGCATGTTTAACAGAAAAGAGGCTATACTACTCACCATGCAAAAGTGAATGTGAAAATGGAAGAAACATATATGTCAAGTCTACCTTTAGCATTAAATGCTAGAATAGTTTTAATAAAATAATATTATATGCCATGTATTAGACACCTAGTAGCTACAACTATGTTGGCTTCTTTGCCTCACCTCCACGTGTTGTGGAGGTGGCAACATTTTAATTATTTCCATCACGTTATGTATGTATTCGGGTATTGAATAAATTCGTGATAAAATAAATGTAACTTTTTAAATATACCATAATTAATAGAAAATCATTTCAAATAAAACCTACTACATTATAATAATAATTTTTAACATAACTAAATTTACTATCTCCGTTAAAATAATACAATGTATAAAAACCTTATAAAATAAATACATACACAATTATGTCATAACAAAAGTATTTTTCATACACATTAGAATACTTTAAAATAAAAAATATACTAATAAAATTCTTAAATTTAGGTTCGCAATACACCATCGCACGATTTTGATACTCAACAACTCTCTTGGAACCCTCCCTTATGTTTTCTCACTGTTTTAGAACTGAAATGGCGTTTTAAAACGTGAAGTTGAGGCTTAAAATCGATCTTGACCCGACCCGATTCGCGCCCCGGTTCGCGCCCCGGTTTCTGCCAGATAGTCCGCGATAAAACAGTCATAACTTTTTACTTCGAGATCAGTTGGACGTGAGGTTTTGTGCGTTGGAAATTAGACTCGTAGACCTTCGATTTTGTATTTTGGGGGACTTCTAACTCTTTATTTATTGAGAGAAAAGCTCTGAGACATTTTACCCAAAGTTCAGAAAATTTATTAAAGAAACTTACAATAACTTTTGCCGACTTGCTTGACTTCAAAACTTATCATACGACCAAACAAATGGCCTCGGCACCGAAATACCGGTCCCGACAAGCCTTAAATGACTTGGGACCGCTACAAACAAGCTCTAACGGTACAAGGAAAACGTATACGTGGAAATAGCCGGAAGGGTCATTACACCTCCTGGGCCCACTTTTGACCCAAATTTCAACCCGGGTACACTTGTAGCATTATGGGTATCATTGGTCTTATTTTGATGCATAAATTATTTTGTTGATAGTGTTTTCACAAATTAGAGCTTCTCAGAGCAGTTCGAGCTTTGATGATGCCATTCCTGCAGCTAGTCGTTGGACGACAGGTAAGTTATGGTTTTCCCTACCTGGACTTTGCGTATATAGGATATAACTGCATTAATTAGCATCATTGGGTTGGTTTTCTAGGTTGGTATCCTCAAACCATGTCTGCCTTTTATGTCCGTTTATTATTACGTTGATTGTAGTATTCATGTAGTATTGCTATATTACCCTTATGGCCACGTGTGGCCTTTGCATATGCCTCTGGACTATTGACGGTGGGATATTTGGGAATTTCTGCGTGTCTTAGACATTGTGGTATCAATTTAGGCTTTTTATCTATGTTGTAGAGTTGATTGTGCCCGTGCAGGACCGATAGAAATATTTGTGATCCATTTTGGGATAATCTATTGTTTGCAAGCATATCATTCATGTAAAAGGATTTCCCTGTATGTTTTACTACTATTTTGTCTTGGGGCCTACTATAACGATTTTCTAAACCTTGCATGGCCCTGAGGGTCCATTTTCGGTAAAATGATTATGAAAGGGTTTTGGTACTGACTTTTATGAAAACTCTTGGTGTAAAGAGGATACTACGATGATTTTATCACTTGATTTCACACCAATACTAGGCTTAGTGAGGCCAGGTGTTAGACATGCTTTTACTAGGTATTTAGATCCGGATAAATATCGGGCACCCTGTTTAGGGGTTTTGAGACTTGAGTACTGGTTTAGACCCGAATACACTTCGAGCACCCTTCATGAGGGTTTGAGACTACTGCTACTATTTTAAACCCAGTTTGATTTCGGGCACGTACTATGAGATGTTGATTGTTGAGCTATACTTTGAGATTTTTCGGTTTTAGTATGTGGTCTACGAGTAGACCTCCATGGACCCTGCCATTCCTGGACTAATGGCTATGGGCCGATGAGTGTACCAGAGGAGAGGTATACGGCGGAGTTGAGGTATATGAGTTGTGTCCTTCCATGGATCCTGCCTCTATTAGGCCTTTGATGTACCCGAGGAGGTAACATATTGGTTACTATCACACTAGATTCATCTTATCACATCATCATGCATATTGTATTCTGATTCCACCCTTATTTGTTGTGTGCACACTGTACACTCAGGTTGTATGGGCCGCCAGAGGGTTTGTTTTCACTTGATTGTGTTCCTCAGTTGTATGGGTGCCATTGGGACTGTAGGTAGATTATTTTACTCCTTTCGTATTATAGAGCGTGTTATGGCCTTCGGTACTTGGTGATTTAGTGGGTTCTAGCTTGTTGAGGCTTGGATTGTTGGATATTTTGATCGTTCATGGATTAGTGGATCCCTTATTGATTTGAGGCACTGTTTATGTGGCCTTCTGGACGGTTGTGAGCTAGGGAGTTCTGTCATTTATTGTGGTTCTTAGTAGTGGCTTTCGTTGCTTTGTGGCGTAGTTAATTCCATCCTAGGTTTGAAATTAGGAGGTGGTTATCAGTTTCTCTTATCTTGAATGGTGTTTTAAGAATGATTCTATTAGTATATTGCTTCTAGATTGAATTTGTTTGCTTTCTTTATTTCATTCCCTTGTACTTGAGGTTACCGGTATACCACCCTTCTCCTTAACCTCTCTCTTTATATATATTGTTATTACAAGGACTACAGGTGCGTTTTTTCTTCTTTCACCTGTATTTCTGTTATATGCATTTTCTGTGACTAGCATGGCTTGTTGTATTTCCTTGGTTTTCTATCCGTGATAGCTTCTGTGTGCTTTCTCTATTATTTATGTGATTTCTTTCTTGTATTATGCTATATTACTATTTTTATGTCTTATATGCGCTCAGTCGGCCGATGATGCCTACTGGGTACCCGTTGCATATCAATTGGTGCTCATACTACATTTCTACATCCTTTGGTGCAAATATTAGTGTGAGCTTTCATTGTTGATCGCATGAACACTCGTGCAGCTTTGGGATATTCGAGATTAGGGTGAGCGTCTGACGGCCGGGGCTTGACCACATCTCATCTTTTGTACTGTTACTCTTTGTATATTCGGAGACAGTTGTACTTATTATTTTTTTACTTCGAGAACTTGTATTCTATTAGAAGCTTTTGTACTATCGATACCAAGTATTGGGGTTGGTGTAGTTTCCTTATCTATATATTCAAGTTAATTACTTTCGCGTTGTCTCTACTTTGTATCTGTTTCTGCTTATTTCTGCTTATTGTGCGTATTGATTAGGTGGTAGCCCATTACTAACCATTCTGGACTTCGAGAATTGGTTCACTTACTGGGAGGTTTTAGGTGCCATCATGACCCTAGAGATCGGGTCGTGACACCAAGTCTACCCATCTCGCCAAACACTAGAGATACCTTACAATCGTCAGTCCTATTACCAATTAGCCAGTTACCCCGCCAGCATGCCTATCACTCTCACTCAAGATCCTAAGTCAGTACCCCAGATCCACAGCCCTTTGACAAGTCAATAGACTACCCGTAAGATTCTCAGTCTACAACCTGACTCCACAACCATATAACCATGTACCAAACCGCAAATAATAGACCATATGTAATTATGTCACACCTTTCAAGTAATTCGGACCACCCAAGGATCCCTAGGACATCATCTATAGCGTTCAACATGCAATCTCAGTTTATACAAGAAACCATCTTAGCACTTAAACACACCCGATCGCTCATGGACCAACATGTAATAATAACATCACAAAGAATAATCCCAGTTCACTCATGGAACCAACACATATAATAACAAACAAATCTATACTAGGCATTGTACCCGAGACAACAATAATAGAACTTGTACCAACCATGCATCCAAGCAAATTGATGAATAAACCTATACTAAGCGTGGTACCCGAGCCAACCAATAATCTGTATCAGGCGTGATAACCGAGCCAATCGAAGAATCCCAAATATCAAAATAATCATAACCGTGATGAATATATACCACACTTGTACATCCAAAAAGTATTTAAAACAGTCTCATCGAATGAGATTAAAATGATTTTAGGGATTAAGATCAAAAGAATTGTTATTGATTTCTCTTTGTGTCACTCTCATTATATTGAAAAGATGTAGAAAAAGTTAGATTGTTTTGATTTACTTCCAGTGAGAACTCCTTATGATCCTAGGATACATTTGAGAAACAATATAGTGTTTCACAAACTGAATATGCTAAAATAAATGGGATTGTAATATTTTTCATGAACTATACTCAGCCAGATATAGCTTATATTATTAGCAGATTGAGTAGATATACTCATAATTCCAGTAGTGAACATTGGAATGCTCTTCATCGCTTGTTAAGTTATTTGAGAGGTACCATGAATTCATGTTTGCGTTTTAATAAATTTTCTGCTATTTTAGAAGGTTTTTGTGATGCAAACTAGGTAACTGACAATGATGAAGTTAGATCCACTAGTGACTATGTGTTTACTTTGGGTGCAGGTGCTATTTAATGGAAGTCTTCAAAATAGACTTGTATAGCATGTTCTACCATGAAATCTGAATTCATTACTCTCGAGTTGGCAGGGCAAGAAGCATAGTGGTTGAGAAATCTTTTGGAAGATGTACCGTTATGGGGAAAGTAATCTTCACCAAAAATCTCTTTACATTGTGACTCACAAGCAACAATTGAGATTGCTAAATATAGTGTATACAAAAAAAGGAGACATTCGCATCAGACATGGTGCAGTTAAACACTTGTTGAAACATGGTGTTATTTTCTTGGAGTATGTAAGGTGCGAAAGAAATTTAGTGAATCTTTTAACCAAGAGTTTGACAAAAGAAATTATCATTGAAACATCAAGGAGGATGGGGCTAAAGCCCATGGATTTAGGTAGTATGGTGGATACCCGTTTATGGTCAAACAGAAACAAAATAAGGCCTTAATATACACTATATTTTCTATTCCTATGGCGTAAAGTAGTGTTTTATAAGGTTGAGCTTATCTTGCTCGTAATGATTCTATGACTATAAGGTGGTCTATTTGAGATAGACTTAATGGAATCACCTACATGAGTGTAAAGGTGTGGTCGCCTTTTATGAAAGACTTGAGTCATCTTTCTAGAGCACTCATGAGACCCAATGTGTGTGCATGATCGTAAAAGCACGTAGTATCAAGGAGGTTGTCTAAGATTATGGATATGGTATGTGTTATGGGGATCTCAACTTATATCCATTTAGTTCAAGAGTACTTTACTTTTTGGATTTTAGTTGTTGCCTCATTTCACTACATGTTAATTCAAATTGAAAGATATTTACACTTAAGTACAAGTTTCTTCCTTTTACCTAGAAAGTATTGTTAGGATATACTATTAATCATACGTTTTGATATAGTATTATTTATTAAATAATTATTTATTTATTTATTTAATTCAATAAAGTATTACATTAAATAGATCATTTTTTCATATATGTGTCCTCAACTTATAAAGTAAATAATTTGGTGTATAGAGTTTAAGCTTATGCATAGAAGATTAAATCATCGGTTCTTATAAGTTAAAGTTGTAGTTCACAATCGTAGATGAGAATTTGGACAAACTATCAAAATGATTGTAGCACGAGATTAAAAGTAATTTATCTTGATTATGAAAATGATATAGTTCTAACTTCTCGTGCTAGTGTATTTTGTATATATTAAACAGGACCGAGTAGAGATAGATGTTTTAGACTGACTGATAAACATATATTCTCTAAACTATTAAATGTACTTATATTCTTAATCTTGATATAACTATTATGAGATGTATATATTAATTATCATTTTGATTTATTAAAAGGTGAGATCCTGAGATGGGTCAATATGCATGATAGATTAGATGGTAATAATATATATTGGTGAAATAATAAGCTAGTTGATAGAATCAATGTCTCGATATAGAGATTGATGATATGCTTTTTATGAGAAGCTTATATGTTTTCATGTGTAAACCCGGCCGGTGGATTTATGAATCCGACATATGAAATAAGTTAAGTATTGCTCTAAAGAAAATTAATCGTCGAATTAAATTCGTCAGTAATGTAATTTATTGATTGGTATCTGTAATCTTAATATGGGGAATTACATAAGTATTTAATGGGGAATTTCAAAATATATATAGATCAGAGGAGTGCAATTACGAATTTCTAGTGAAATGATTTATAATTTATTGTGATAAGAATAATTCAAATTAATATTTTAAATTATTTCCATAATAGGAAGCCTCAGTAATTAATTTTGTGGTCCTTGCAGTGCCAATATTTAACTATAACTCAGAATCCTATTTTCTAGGGGAAAGAAAGAGAAAATGTACGCTTGTTTTCTTGTTTTGAAATATGTGTTTGTTTCTTGTTCTCCTTTTTGGACTGGGAAAACTCCTCTATAAGTAGGGGTTCTTCCAACCCAGAAAAGATAATTAGTTTTCTACACAATACTTGCCCACTTAAGTATTGAGAGAGATCGACGGCTGTGAATTTGGGATCACTGGAGAAGACCATAAGATTAGAGTCGGGCTTGCTTCAAGATATCTTCTCACACTTCAAGAGATAATTCTTAGTTAATTTACAGCATTTTATGTGTACTACGTGTTGGTATTTGTTATTTTTAATTCATGTAAGCAGTATGTTCTTGGAATGCTTCCGTTGCGTGTACTATTTTCCAACAATTGACATCATGAGCCAAGCTTACATCTAAATAGATAACTAGAATACATCATGAGGAAAATCGCAAGAAAAGTGAATTGGTTATGAACTGTATTGGCGGCTATGGTTCCGAAATTTATTTACAGATTCATAGAATTCATGGTCAATAGCCAATAGGTATATTAGTTAAAAAAAAGGATTATGTGGTTAACCACGGTGAGAACATCGTGGAGAAAAAAGCATATCAAGTCATCTGTTTTTTTTTTTTTCTCAACAAATTTTGTTTTATGTAAAAGTAAACTCAAGTGTTGGGTGGCTTTTGTTTTCACGTGAGAATGGTGGCTTCAGCAACCTAATAGAATCTTTAACTATAAAGAGGAATTTCATTATTTTATTGTTGATAAAACAAATGGTCCTTAATTCTTGGAGTCTTGCTGGGCAAAAAAATTAATTCCAATTTTTTTGATTATTTGGGCGAGAGTTCCTGTACAGAATGTTTGAGGCCTAATTGCAAAATTGATTTCTTATGTGATTTTCTCATGTGCGTAGAATTGGATAAAAACAAATTCAAAAAGTTTTGCATTATGTGGGAAAATTCAAGAGAGTATAAGGTGTTAGTTGCTTTTTCACGTGAATGGATTTTCAACTTTGATTGAATTTAATTTTAAAAAAATTCGTTGATTGAGATCACACGAATGATGAAAGAGCAATAATCCATTATTCTTGAAATTATAGAGGACCAAAGTTAATTATCTTATAAAATTGTTATTCATTAAATGTGTTTCTTTTTCTCATCCGTATATAACGTATTATATATATGAGATGGTATAATGAATGAAATGGATAATTTGGTGCCCTTTTATGGAAATTTTAGTATAAAATTATGAAAAAAAACCCGGTGATAACGGTTCGTCTCAATGATTATCAAGAATAAATAGTAATGAAGTATTAAGTTTATGTGTTGGCTTAGACCTTTCTCCATATCGAATGAATTTAATACAAGTCATTACGTATTTAATCGCTAGTTTATTAATCTGTATTAACTCTCCTAAACTGAGTAATATATGATTGGATCAATGTAACTAGGGTTTTGTTTTTCACTTGACTTAAACAAACAGTATACTCTCCTTTTGAGTTAGGTCTGCAAAAGTGTATGGAGTGAATATCAGGTCATAATATATGTGTATTGCATGAGTAGTTCTCCAATCCCATTGATTGTTTATTTGAGATGCATGAATGTATATGTATGTGATGAGTTTGAATTTAATTATTCAATAGTTATATGACTGTTTTGCTGATCTATTGTATTTTTTTTTTAAGATCTTAGATTCAATATGTCTCTTTTTACATCCCTTAGCACTGTTCTGATCAAAATAAATTTTAGGGTCATAACTTTATTGAGAAAGGATCCACTTCTAAGCCGAAAGGTGAAAACAAGATGAAAAAGACTCATAATGCTAAGAAAGTTGTAGCTCTAATTGGAGGCGTGAAAAAGCCTAACGGCAAGTGTTTTCATGGCAAGATGTCAGGTCATTGGATGACACATTGTCTAGTTTTCTTAGCCAATCAGAAAAATAAGATAAATAACTCACTTTCACTTGTCGTTGAACATTTTTAGCGGCTGTTTCTACCACATCATGGTGTGTAGTCTCAGGATCCACTGTTCACATCTACACTACTATGCAGGGGTTTCAAGAAAGGGCGCAAGCTGATTAGAAGTGAAGTTAGTGTTTTTGAAGCGGGTGACTCAACAGCTCCAACATTAGCATTAGAAAATATTAGTATTTCATTTGGTAGTGGTAGAGTTTTAATTTTAAAAGACGCATTATATGCACATGTTGTTAGAAGAAATTTGATTTCAGTTTCTAGAGATTTAAGAGATGGTTAAGATGTTAATTTTTCTGATAACGATTGTGTTATTAGTTATAATAAATATTTTATCTCTGTTGGTACATTGATTGATAATCTTTTTATTATTAATGTCTCTCCTGAACTGCAACAAACTATGAACTGAATAATGTTAATCTTTCTAGTAAAAGAAAATGACTTTCTGAATTTAATGAGACCTATTTATGGCACTTGCGTCTATGTCATAAAAATCTAGACAGGATTTTAAGGTTGGTTCGAGATGGACCTTTAGATTCATTAAAAGTGGCGGCACTACCAACATGTGAATCTTGTTTAGAAGAAAAAATGACTAAGAGATCTTTTCCTTATAAATGAAATAGAGCCAATGATAAATTAGAGTTAATTCATTCTGATTTGTGTGGCCCGATGAACGTTCAAGCGAGAGGTGGTTATGAGTATTTAGTGACTTTTATTGATCAATACTCAAAATATGAATATATTTATTTGTTGCGCCGTATGTCTGAATGCTTTGAGAAATTCAAAGAGTTTAAGACAGAAAAGGAGAAGTGACATGAAAAATATATCAAGTCACTCCGATTTGATCGTGGTGGTGAATACCTCTCCACAGAGTTCATTAGTTACTTATCAGAATAAGGAATTACGTCTCAAATGTCTGCACCTAAAATGCCACAACAGAATGGTGTAGCAGAAAAAAGAAATCAGACTCTTTTAGAAATGGTTAGATCTATGATGAGTTACTCTGATTTGCCTTTTTCATTTTGGGGATATGCACTAGAAACTTTAAACTATATTTTAAACTTAGTTCCTTCTAAGTCTGTAACTGTGACACCCATAGAACTATGGACTGGGAACAAACCTATTGAAACATGTTCAGATTTGGGGATGTCCAGCACATGTGCTAAAAGGAAGGAAGAAAAATTAAAACAAAGAACATAAGTGTGTGTTTTTATTGGGTACCCTAAAGGAACAAAAGGTGGTCTATTTTATAATCCTAAAGAAAAGAAGGTCATTGTAAGTAAAAATGCCAAGTTTCTAGAAGAAAAGTTTTTAATAAACCACGTTCCTAGAAGTAAACTAGTTTTACGGGAATTAA
Organism: Jaltomata sinuosa; assembly: GCA_003996215.1. Taxonomy (NCBI): domain Eukaryota; kingdom Viridiplantae; phylum Streptophyta; class Magnoliopsida; order Solanales; family Solanaceae; genus Jaltomata; species Jaltomata sinuosa. Next base: position 118,506 of record QJPP01003108.1, on the reverse strand, counting down.
GCAAAGAGACAATGAATCAAAATCAATCTACTGACAATAATAAAAATCAAATTCAAACCCCTGATATTAGAATTAATATACCATTGCATTTTAGTAGTAGGAGAGATGTTAATAAATATACAGTTCCACGAGTACAAGCTTCCAAAAATTCATTGCATCAAAATAGTGGGAGTAGTATTGAGAAAATTGCACTAGAGGAAAAAGTCGTTGATATTCCCACACCACAAGGTGCTGAGGATAACATAGAGACTCAAGATCCTATAAATGATGTGGTTCAACCACAAGATCATACTAGTACATTCTTTTCAGTACATGTCCCTCCACTTGTACAAGTAGTGCCTCCTCATAATGGGAGAGAGATAAGAAAACCACTTTGGTATGCGCTCTTGGGAGAGTCTTTTGACAGAATTTTTAAAGATTTGAATACTGAATTCGTGAATTACGATAAAGCATTACAGGATAAAGATGCAGACAAATGGATTGTTGCTATGAAATTAGAAATGTAGTCCATGTATTATAATAAAGTCTGGGATCTTGTAGAACTACCTATAGATGAATTCAAACTCATTGGATGCAAGTGGAGTAGATGAAAAAGTGCAAACTTATAAAGCCAGACTTATTGCAAAAGGGTTTACTCAGAAAGAAGGGATCAATTGTGAGAAACTTTTTTTGCTAGTAACCATGCTTAAGTCTATTGGAATTATATTATCTATTGCAGCTCATTATGATTATGAGATTTGGAAAATGGATGTCAAGACAACTTTCCTTAATGGAAGTCTTGATGAAAACATTTTTATGCGACAACCAGATGGTTTCATTCAAAAAGGTCAAGAACACATATTATGCAAGCTTAAAAGATCCATTTATGGATTAAATCAAGCTTCTAGGGCATGAAACACTTGTTTTGATAATGCGGTTAAAACTTTTAGTTTTGAACAATGTCTTGATGAGTCTTGTGTGTATAAAAAGTGGAGTGGGGATAAAGTGATATTTCTGATATTGTATGTAGATGATATCTTACTCATAGGAAATAATGTGGGCTTGTTGAATTCAGTTAAGAAATGGTTGTCTAGTAATTTTAATATGAAGGATTTGGGAAAAGCTGCTCACATCCGTGAGATCAAGGTTCTACGTGATCGCAAGAAAAGAATGTTAGGCTTATCTCAAGCTCTTTATATTGATACTATTCTTACCAGGTTGAGCATGCATGATTCCAAGAAAGGATTTTTTCCTTTCAGACATGGAATTTCTCTATCTAAGTATCAATATCCTAAGACAGATGAGAAGATAGAAACTATGAAGGCAGTTCCTTATGCATCAGATGTAGGAAGCCTCATGTATGTGATGTTGTGTACTAGACCTGATATCTATTTTGTTGTAGGAATGTTTAGCAGATTTCAGTCTAACCCTGGATGAGAACATTAGACGGCAGTTAAGCATATAATAAGTACCTGAAAAGGACTAGGGATTACATGTTAGTCTATCATTCAGATGAGTTAGAGCCAATAGGGTACGCAGACTCAGATTTCCAGTATGACAAGGACTCCAGAAAGTCGACCTCTGGAAATATGTTTACTTTGGGAGGTGCAGCTATTGTTTGGAGGAGCATCAAGCAAACTTGTGTTGCTAATTCTACCATGAAAGCCGAGTATGTAGTAACCTCTGAGGCAGCTAAGGAGGCAGTATGACTCAAAAACTTTCTGAAAGACTTGGCGGTAGTCCCTGCGATAGAAGCCCCACTTACTATTTATTGTGAAAATAGTGGTACGGTTGTAAATTTGAAGGAACCACGAAGTCATAAAAAGGAAAAAAATATATTGAGCGTAAGTGCCATTTGATTCGAGACATAGTGCAAAGAGGAGATGTAATGATTGTGAAGATTGCATCAGAAAACAACCTGGCAGACCCTTTCACAAAAGCTTTTCTCCAAAAACCTTTTGATAGGCATGTAGAAGGAATGAGTGTTAGAGTTGTAGGTGCATGGTTATGAGTGTAAGTGGGAGATTATTAGGATATACTATTAACCATATGTTTGATATAGTATTATTTATTTATTTATTTAATTCAATAAAGTGTTACATTAAATAGATCATTTTGTCATATATGTATCCTCAACTTATAAAGTAGATGATTTAGTGTATCGAATTTAAGCTTATGCACAAAAGATTAAATCATCGGTTCTTACAAGTTAAAGTTATAGTTCACAATCATAGATAAAAATTTAGACAAACCATCAAAATGATTGTGGTACGAGATTAAAAGTAAGTTATCTTGATTATGAGAATGATATAGTTCTAACTTCTCGTGCTAGTGCATTTTGTATGTATTTAACATAACCGAGTAGAGATAGATGTTTTAGACTTACTGATAAAAACATATTCTCTAAGCTATTGAATATACTTATATTCTCAATCTTGATATAACTATTATGATCTGTATATATTAATTATTATTTTAATTTATTAAAAGGTGAGATCCTGAGATGGGTCAATATGCCTGATAGATTGGATGATAATAATATATATTGGTGAAATAATAAGTTAGTTGATAGAATCCATATTTTGGTGTAGAGATTGATGATACGCCTTTTATGAGAAGCTTATAAGTTTTCGTGTGTAAACCCGACCGGTGAATTTATGAATCCGACATATGAAATAAGTTAAGTATTGCTCTAAAGAAAATTAATCGTTGAATTAAATTCGTCAGTAATGTAATTTATTGATTGGTATCTGTAATCTTAATATGGGGAATTACATAATTATTTAATGGGGAATTTCAAAATATAAATTGATCAGAGGAGTGCAATTACGAATTTCTAGTGAAATGATTTATAATTTATTGTGATAAGAATAATTCAAATTAATATTTTAAATTATTTCCATAATAGGAAGTCTTAGTAATTAATTTTGTGGTCCCTGCAGTGCCTATATTTAACTAGAACTCAGAATCCTATTTTCTAGGGGAAAGAAAAAGAAAACGTACGCTGGTTTTCTTGTTTTGAAACATGAGTTTGTTTCTTGTTCTCTTTTTTGGACTGGGAAAGCTCCTCTATAAGTAGGGGTTCTTCCAATCTAGAAAATACAATTAATTTTCTACACAATACTTGCCCACCCAAGTATTGAGAGAGTTCGGCTGTGAATTTGGGATCACTAGAGAAGACCATAATATTGGAGTCGAGCTTGCTTCAAGATATCTGCTCACGCTTCAAGAGGTAATTCTTGGTTAATTTACAGCACATTTTATGTGTACTATGTATTGATATTTGTTCTCTTTAATTCATGTAAGCAGTATAATCTTGGAATACTTCAGCTGCATGTACTATTTTCCAACAAGTATTGCCTGGAAAATATTTCTATTCTTTTGCCTTTGCATTTGTGGGGAGATTGAAGACATTTTCATTAAATGGCTAGAATGTAAAATATAAAGCTTCTTTAAGCTTATTCAAAAGAAGAAGTCCAAATACATTATTACAAAAACATTTGTAAAATACATTATGAGAAATTATGACATTTCATTTAGATCTTGTAACCATATCTCTTCAATTCTCCTTTAACGGATGAATTCATTTGTTGAGATTCTGTTAAATTCTCCTTAACAGATGGTTTAATTTCTTGAATTGAATTCTCACCATTAATTCCAATGTTGCAATAATATTTATTCCTCGCCTATATAAACCACTCCACTTTGTGAACAAAAGACACACCAAAAAGGGAAAAGAAAATATCTATCCTTCTTATTCCTCTTAAGCTAGTTTTTGGACAATTGGTTTGGGCAACCTCCAAACATTCAGTCACGAGTGCACGTATTTGTAAGTAACTGTGAAACCTTGGAGAGTGATCGTCAACAATAATTTGCATCGGAATCAGGTCAAAATCACTTTTAAAGTAGTGGCTTGCCACGATACAGTATTTGTGACTATTTTCTTACTATTTCTTATTTTTAATTTTATAACAATATTGTAATATTTTTTTCAAGAAGTGTTCCTAGAGGTTTCACTATAAATATTTAGGGGTTCACAACTTTTGATAACATACTTAAGTATTCATACTCTATTTTAGGGATTACAAGCTCATTGCTCTTATTACTCAAAATAGATCAACAAATTCAACGACATTGTCAGCCAGTGGCATCCGGATTTGGGATCAATATATTAATCCAATTTATTACTTTGTTTCATTCTCATTTTTAGCTATTTCTATTATTAAATATATATTGTGTTATTATATTTCAATATATAAATCTTGCATTTTGGGTCATTTCAATTCATATGTCCATAAATCTCGCATACAAATTCAATTATACTATTTTTTGGTTAATTATCCAAAGTAGAAGATCCCAAACAATCAAAAACCAATAAGAAGGTGACAACTCACTAAACCAACTCACCCCACCACCCTTGCCGGAAATAACCCAAACTGCAAAAATTCAGATAATTGGAAGCAAGTAAACACATAAAGAAAATGGAGCCCCAAACATGCAACTAGAGGTGACAAATGAGTTGTTTGTGCAGAAGTGAGGCGGATCAAGATGGGTTAAATCAATAGATGAGTTAATATCCAATCATGCCCAAAGCATACTTAGGCTGGGTAAAGATGAGTTAAATAATGGGTCAAAATTCAACACGCCTAATATAACTCAACTTTTATTATTATTATTTTTTTGAGATATTAATAAATTTTCTTAACCAATTATCCAAAACAAATCTTCATAAATATTACATATTACAAAATTTTATTTTTGAAAGATAAAAAAAGAATATGAATGTTAACAATAAGTCGAAAAATATATAATGCCTTTAAATCTGGTAATCCTTAACGATAATATATTTATTATTTTAGAGGTGGTTCATATTTATGTTCTTATATTTCTAATTTCTGTAACAAAATAATCTTATGGTTTTATAAAACTTAATATATTTACATATTTATCTATTTTGTACAATCTGCCTTTGATTCTCTAATAATTCATATTATTAAGAGATGGAAAAACTATAGATTACTAATATATGAATTGTGAAGTTCACTAACACATCAGCTTTGCTAAAAATAGTCAATCATTTTTGAAGATTGCTTAAGGAGAATTTCAATTTGCAACAGATTTCTATTTTATTTTTACCTTTTTTTGGTAAGGCAAATTCATCTTGGGGGAGCACTTTATTTTTTTCCCCAGAGGATTTCGTTTGGTGAGAGTATTTTACCATAATCAAAGTACATTTACTTCACTAAGATATCTGGCAATGTTGATATCCATATTTCATAACAATATGCGAAATACTCTTTTGTTTTATTGTGTTACCACTGAATGGAACTTAACAATATTTTCATTTGAGTGAACTTTTGTTGCAAAATAATTGAATCATCGGGGCTGAAGGTTGGATAATGATGAGTTGAATTCGCAATGAGTTTGGGATGCTTCATGAGTTGACTTTGGGTTATCTTTTTTCATGAGTTTAGATAAGTTGTGCCAAAATTTAGCTCATTTGTAATATAGTTGACGTGCAGGAAATTTATGGCACATTTAACATTTTTTAGCAAGGATTTTTGTCATTCTTAAGTGTATTTTTTGTGATTTGATTGTATTTTGGTTTATGTGCATGGAAACATGGTGCGTGCATGAAAGTTGGAGTTTTTGGGTAGAAAAAGAGGAAGAATGGACCGTGAATGTGAAGGACGAATCATCCTAACACTCGTGAAAAATGATCAGAAGGTTGACATTTTCAACCTCAAACTACGGTTCAATCGATCGCCCGTGAAATCAATGACGAACTATCTTGTCATCCGTTATTCAGGGTTCCGAGAAGATGCATTTTGGTCTCAAACCACGGTCTAAGTTGACAAACTATCAAAGCAGTCTACAAACAGTGGAATGCGTCGTGAAAGCCTGTAGTTCCAGACCTAAAAAATTCAAAGCACGATTGACATTCCAGATTTCACAGACCGTGAATCAAAACGATGGTCCTTAAAGTGCCACATGGCCAATTGTCCCAGTTCATTTAGGAATTTTTTTATGTGTCTATAAATACCTTCTTTAGGTTTTTATTTTATTTTTTAATCATGTTTTGCCTGAAGAACATGTTATTGTTGAGAGACGCCATTGTTCTTGGAGTTTTTCTACGTTACTTCGATACTAAATTCCTATACAAGTTTGATTTCTCTATTATTATTCTCTTTATAAGTTTATTATGATGATTTTCTTCCTTATCTTTCGATATTGTTCGTATAAGCATGAGTAGCTAAATACCATAACTATGGTTGTGAGAACCATGATGGAATAACAAAAATAGGTCTAATATAATAGTGATTTTAAATGATGTTTTCAAATATATTGTTAATTCCTTCGCATTGAATACTTTTTAGCGGTTGCAAACATTGGAACTCGCCACTAATCTAAATTTGCTTAATAAAAGAAGTAAGGAATATGTAACAAAATTAACAATGGAGATTTGAGGCTACCAACCCTCATCTAATGACTTGAGTTGTTACTAGGATAGTCAATCCAAAACTCATGACGAAGTTTAATAAATACACACAAAGGCTGCAAGAATTTAGAGAGACATTTGTCTAATTGGGTCGAAAGACTTTAGATGAACCTAATATTCATCAGTTTTGCATATGTAACACCTGAATAAATCACTGTTAAACTAGACCTGCTAAAGTTATAAAATCATGGGAAATACAGTCCTAGATTTTTTCAAGATATTAATTACAAAAACAATATTAAACATTAGTTCAGTGATAAAAACAAAATCTTGAATTCTCTCTTTTATGTCAAACCCCTCTCAAAATATCGTGTAATGACCCTTTCTGTCATTCACGTACTGTTAGAGCTTGCTTGTAGTGGCCCTAAGTTTTTTATGGCTTGCTGGAACTGATGTTTGGTGCTCGGGCCGTTCGTCTGGTCTTTATGACCGTTTCTCTGTTATAGAACTTTACTTAGGAAATCATTGACTTAAGTCAATATTCTTAGTAATTGTGCTCGAAATTGAATTTCGATAGTTATATTAGCTTTAAAACGTGGAGTTTTGTCTAGATGGACCTTTTGTTGGGATCTGAGAGCTTTTGGTTTGTTATTATCTCTCTTTCTGTGTTTTAAGGCCAGTTGGGCTTGGAAGATTGACTTTGGTCAACAATTAGAATGACGGCCTCAGATGGAATTTTTGTTAGTGTTGTTAGCCCCGGAATATCAACTTTGGGCTAGAGGGACCTTTGGATCGGTCCTGAGGCTTCAAAATTTATTTTGGAGGTATTGGGTTCCGTTTTGGTAAAAAAAAGGTTGGTTTTTGGGTGTGGAGCCCACCTTTTATTACATCGACATCTGTTGGAAATTTGGTCGATTCTGGTGAGTCTAGAATGCCATTTTTAGTTGAGTAGCATAGGTTTTTCCATTCACGAGACCTCGAATGTATCCCGAGGGTCCATCCAGTAAAATTTTAGCCTTGGTGAACTGCTGGTTATCAGTTGCTAGTATGGCTGAAATTTGTGCATCGCGATCTCCAAGAAAACCATCGCAATCTCGAATGTTTGAATTTTTGTTCATTGTGATCTCGTAGGATTTTCTTGCGATAGCAATGAAGTGCCCCTTTGTTGATCGCGATCTCGAGGGTTTTTCACAAGATAGCAATGAAGGCCCTGCTCTTTTGTTCTTCACAATCTTCTGGCTGACCATCACGATCATGATGAGTTAGCCAGCTTGGTCATCATGATCTCGAGGATTTTCTCGACATAGCAATGAAGAAAGCCCTGGCTGTATATATATCTTCTCCTTCATTTTCTTCACATCATAAGTGATTTTCTCCATTGTTCTTGAGCTCCAAGCTCCCAAATTTAGTGTGCGCTTATTCCAAGGAATTGAGGTAATTATTTTACGGTCCGTGATCAATTTCTCGCCTTTAATTCTTAAGTTCTAACCTTTAAATTCCATAAATTTTCCTTTTTAATTCTAGTTTATTCTTAAGTTGTAGGGGCTATTTTACCCATTTTCCTCCATAATTTATGTTCATTTTTGGAGCATGTACTCTTGGGAGTGCTGGGATAATCGTGGGTGTATTCCGTTTCCTGCCTTAGGTTATGGGACCCAAGGGACCGCTTTCAACCCGGCTATACTTTTAGCAATATGGGTATCGTTAACTTTGTATTGATGCATAGAATATGTTATTGATAGTTTGTTCGCGATTTAGGGCTTCTCAGAGTAGTCCAAGCTTTGACGACGTTGTTCTAGAAGCTTGTCATCAGATGACAGGTAGGTTACGGTCTTCCCTACCTTAGACTCTGTATATATAGTCTATAACTGTATTAATTAGAATCCTTGGGTTGGGAATTGTAAGTTCGCACCCCAAACCTTGTTTGTCTTTTCTGTATGTATTATTTCTTATGTTGGTTATTGTATTTGATCTAGTTTTCTAGTATTACCCTTGTGGCCCCGTGTGGTCTTTGTATAAGCCTTTGGACTATAGATGGTGGGATATTTGGGAATGTCCGTGAGTCCCAGACATTGAGACATTGTGTTAGGCTGGATATTTATGCTGTAGAGCTGATTGTGACTGTGCAGGGCCGATACGCTGATTGTGAGCTGTTGGGCTATTATTTGTTTGCGATCATATCATTCATGCAAAGGATTTTCTATATTATTTTACTACTACTTTGGCTGCGGGCCTACTATAACTGGTTTTCTAATCTCTGCATGGCCTGAGGGCTCATTTTTCAGTATAAATGATTATAAAAGGGATTTGGAACTGATTTTATGGATCTTCTTGGAGTAAAATAGTTAAAATGATGATTTTTTCATCGGTTTTCACACTTATTCTAGACTCGGCTAAGCCATAGTGCTAGACATGATTTACTACTAATTTGAGATGATACTAGGCTCGGTTGAGCCGAGCGTTAGACTTGTTTTACTTTTGATTTAGACTCGGTTATGCCCGGGCACCCTTATTAGGGTTTTTGAGATTTCATTCACTGATTTAGACTTGGATATACTCTGGGCTGTTATTTTAAGATTCTGATAATTGGTTTAGACCTGGATACACTCAAGACATTTATACTTTCAAATTTTGTGATTTTAGTATGTGGTCGAGGACCTCCATAGACCCTGCCAATCCGGACCAAGGGCTACGTGCTTCATGTGTCGAAGGAGGGGTATATGGTGGAGTTGAGATATTACAGGTGTGTCTTTTCATGAATCCTACCTACTGGCTTATAGGCACCAAAGGATGTACATATAGGGTTACTATCATATTGGTTCCATTATATCACATCATATCATGCATATTATGTTCGGATCTACCCATGTTTACTATTTTCTCAGTGTATGCTCGGGTAGTATGGGATGCCATAGGGTTTGTTTTAACTTGTACGTGTTCCTCTGGTGTATGGGTGCTCGTTGGGACTATAGGTAGATTATATTATAGATACCTTATTGTAGTGCTTTTTAGAGACTTCATATTATTGGTGGATAAGTGGATTCTATCTTGTTGTGGTTCTGAATATATGGACTTGATCATTGATGGGTTAGCGGGGTCTATCTCTTTGTGGCACTTATTAGTGGACTTTCGATTAATGATGGTATAGTTTGTTCTATCCTAGGGTTGTACTTGTGAGATTGCTTTTCGATTATTCTTATCTTTAGAGTGGTGTTATTAGCATAATATCATGAGTTGTTTACTTTCTATTTCTCCCTTCTCTTTTATTGAGGTTACCGGTATACCGCCACTCTCTTATTTAATCCTCACTTTATATGTTGTTGTTGCAAGGATCCAGGTGCGTTCTACTTTCCCTCACCTATTTTTGTGATATGTATCTTGTGTGGCTAGCATAGCATGCTTGTATTCTCGTTGACTTCTATCCGTGCTACTTTTCGTGTGCTTTCTTTGTTGCTTCTGTGACTGCTTTCTTAATTATCTGCTATTTACTGCTTTTATATCTTATATGCGCTCAGTCGGCCAATGAAGCCTACTGGGTACCCGTTGCTTTGTAATTGATGCTCATACTACACTTCTGCATCTTTTTGGGGAAGATTCTGATGTGAGCTCTAGCCGTTGATTGCATGGATTCTCATGCAACTTTGGATATTCGAGACTAGGGTGAGCTCCTGCAGACTGGGGCTTGACCAGATCTCATCTTTTGGCACTGTTACTCTTTTTTTATTCGGTGACAGTTGTATATACTATTCTGTTATCTCTAGCACCTTGTATTCTATTACAGGCTCATGTACTATCGATACCAGGTAGTGGCTTGGTTTAGTTTCTTTATGTATATATTCAGGTTGTGTTCTCTTGCGTTGTTCTATTCTATCTGTTTTTGCTTATTTCTACTTATTGTACGTGCTGGCTTACGTAGTACCCCATTACTAATCGTTCTGGGCTATGAGGATTTGTTTGCCTACTAGGGGTTGTAGGTGCCATCATGACCACATAAATTGGGTCGTGATAGCTTAGTATCAGGGCTCTAAGTTCATCGGTGTCATTGGTATAAGAGCATGTGTCTAAATAGAGTCTCGTAGATTGGTATGATGACGTCTGTATCCTATCTGTGGGAGGCTACAGGGTATTATTAGGAAAAGTTCTCTATTCTTGGCTATTTATCGTGTGTTCCTGGCTCTATCCACTTCTAAACTTTGTTGCTTCATTCCTTCTCAGATGCTAGGATGAGTACGACAATGAGTGACATTGAGGCTTCTGTGCCTATTGCATCAGTGCTTCTTTCATCCCCAAGATTCAAAGTGACGGCATACTGCATATCAGTATCACAAGTAGGGTCGGTACCCGATTCTTTGAGTGATGCTTCAGTTAGATTTGAGGTTCTAGGTCTTCAGCAGGGTTGTATGTAAGTTCTAGTATGAGGCAAGGTTTCATGAGGTGGTTAGGCGTACTGTTAGGACTCTGCCTACATAGTTTGTTAGAGTCTAAGGTTTTGTTAGAGGATTGATTTTACTGCTTCGTTTGGTGATAGAGAACTTGGTGACAGTTGGGACTACCTTTCTTTAGGTGGTTAATCATGCTTGGGCTATTGAGGGGATATGTCGCAAGGCATATAGAGGTAGTGGTAAGAGGCATCGCTGTTAGGGTAGTTTTCATGGCTCTCAGACTCGAGGTAGGAGATTTTCTGGTTGGGATAGATTTCATTGCTTTCTATCTAGCAGGTTAGCTGCGATGGCTTCCAAGGTTCATAGGGTGGTTGTACAAATCATGTTGAGCAGATCAGATATGGTGCATGTAAGGTTTCTCAAGGTTTGCATTTAGGGTGTGTATGCCATGGTGGCTAGTCAGGCTCATCGAGATCTTCCCGTCGGACTTCTTTTTGTTGAGGTTGTTTTTAGTGTTGTGAGTATGGACACTTTGCTAGGGATTTCCCCACGTCATGATTTCCAGTCAACAGGATCAATAAGTTTTATCTCCCAGGGCTTCAGTACCACCGGCTAGAGGCGGTATGCATGGTAGTATGGGAAGTCCCTAGACAACAAGAGGTGGTGTGCAGGGTAGTAGGGTGTTCCCCAGATGGTTGGAATTTGCCTTCAGCCAGGTAGTTCAGGTATTCGTCCTGAGTCAATAGGCATCATGCATCAGAGCAGGCTTCTTTGAGTTGCTATGATTGTAGGGTGATTGGTCACTTTTCTAGATATTGTCCCCAGCGAGGCACGATCGATCCTTCAGCATTGACTACTCAGTCTAGTGATGTACACAGACAGTTCTATGGCCCTCTTGGTAGGCCAGAGCTGGAGGTTCCAGATAGTGTTGATGCAGGTATGACTTTTTTTACCATCATCTAGTGCTGGCATTTTGTGCTTTACAGATCTACCCTTTTTCCTTCGTGTATATGTATATCTTCCTATCTGTTTCTTATTTGATTGTATTACTATTTGAGTTGGTAGTGTTTATGCATATGTTTTCTCGATAGGTTGATTCATTTAGTAGTGGATGGGGTGTGTTATCTTTGAGAGGTGACTACCCAAGGTTATGACTCGTGGGTAGTTCTTGTTAGATTTATTTCTAGTTTTCACAGTGGTTTTAGAGTTGGTTTGGGTATCTCAATTTCTAGCGGTCTTGGGTGGTGTTGCCTAGGCCATTATCTAGTGTTTGCTAAAAGTCTTTCTATTGGTATGGTGCAGTACCGACAGTTATGTACCGAGGAAAGTTACTCTGTCTTAAGGATAGTGGTGTTGGGCATGCAAATGGGTACTAGATGGTTTTGCTTTTCCCGGGAGGCTAGAGTCGACCCTCATTATATTGATTGGTTTGGGAAGTTAGCAGGTATATGGGTTGTTTTTGTTGTTTTCAGTTTCCCATCTGGTTTAGTTTTGACTGTAGCATTGTGGTTAAATTGGGCATTCAGCCTATTCTTTTCACGCCTTATCGAGCAACACCAATAGAGATGTGGGAGCTAAGGGAATGGCTCCAAGGTCTTCTGAGAAAGAAATTATAGGGTTCAGTGTATCTTTGGTATGGGTTCTGCTTGGTTTGCGAAAGAAGAGAGATGACTCCATGATTTTATGTGTGGATTATAGGTAGCTGGCTGAGGTAACGACTGAGAGTATTCTTAGGTTTGTGTGTTAATGACTTGATTCGACCGACTACAGGGTGCAGTGGCATTTTCCTTAGATGAATTCTAGGTCAGGATTCCTTCTGGTCGAGATTGAGGTGTTTGGCTTTCCCAGTACTACCTTTGGGGGCTTGCTGCATCAATTGTGATTTCCTTGTTATATTTTTTTAAATGACCTAGGTCTCAGTAGCATCTGCGGATTGGGAAAACTATATATTTAGATCTTAGTTGGCTCTAGTTTCTATAGTGTTCATCCGCGACGTATGAGTCTACTCATGAATTTGACAAAAGAATTGATTGGTAGTTGGAGTTGGGTTTCAGAATTATGGGCTAGCAGGTTACTTTTGGTGGTTCGTGAAAAGTTCTCTTTGGTTGCAGCTTCTTTGAGCTGGAAGGTAGTTGTGCGAGCAACTTTACTTCTCTATTTTAGTTTTGAACTGGCTGTTGGCCTTGGACATCCATTTCTTGGCTAACCGTTTGGCTAGGTTTGAATTGCTAGATCCCAACATTGTTCTTGCCAGTGGGGAGGTCCATTCTATATTGGCTGGATAGATTCAGGAGCGTCAGTTTGAGGATTAGCGGTTGTTTATTATATGTGATCAGATTGCGCAGGTTGAGGCCAGCAGGGCTACTTTGGATTCTGATGGTACTTTGAGATTGTTGGTCTCCTTTGTGTTTCAAGGGTCTAAGGTTTAAATTAGTTGATTCTCCAAGAGGTTGTCTGTTGCATGGGACTCCAGCGTTGATTAAGCTCTGCCAGTGTAGGCCAGGAGTTATTATATATTGAATGCTTTTGGAGTTGGTGGTTTGTGTACTAGTATAGTAGAGCGGGTGTTTTTGAGCCAGATGGTGAGTTGAGAGATAATGAAATTTTCAATTGCTAGGTGGCGACCTTTGACATTAAGCATCTCTTTCTTTTCGTACAGGGTGGTTTAACTTGATATTCACAGCATGGTGGACTTCTTTCTGAGGTGAGGCTAGTAAGGTGATCTTAAATCTGAATGATGTTCGAGTATTTGGAGCAGCAGTGGTATTTCTTGAGTTTGGAGCTTAGTTGATGGACACGGACTTCGGGGTAGGATTACCATACTCCTTGCATAGTTTGGGTTTGGTTTGGGTGTCTTTGGGCAGGTTGCCCTAGTGCATTTATTTTCAGCCAATTCAGACTTGGCACGGTTCAGTGAGGTTAGTTTCATTTTACAGTTGGAAGGTTCTCCATAAATACAGGGTGTTCATCCATATTATTCCTGACCATGGTATGCTAGTTTCTGTTGGGCTTCGATGGTTGGTTCGGTTGGGTTCAAGTATCGAAGTTGATCTTAGAAAAGGTAACTGTACATTGGTTGATGGTCAGTCGGGGCAGGTCAACCTAGCTTTTGAGGATATGCTATGGGTTGGCATTTTGGATGTCAGAGGCTAGTAGACTAGAGCTTGGTTTCGATATAGTTTGAGTGTGAAGGTTACATCATTCAAGGTTGAGTATAGCGGGAACTATAGATCTCTTGTTGGTTAGTTGATGTTTCATGGGTGGCTCGAGTGTTCGGCTTATGTGAAGCTTCATGGTTATGGTGCAAAGGATTTAGGTTAGATATAACGGTTTTGCGGGACAATGGAGTAGAGGTTTGGTTGGTGGCTTTCTGGGTGAACATGATTGTGGTATCGAGAGTTTGAGTTCCATTTGTTGATCACCTTGGTTATCTTTGTTTTGGTGTTGTATCAGTGCATTTCAAATGAGTTTCTTAAAGTTCATTTTGGTTGATAGACCTTTGGAGTTTTGGAGTTAAAGGTTTGAGCCTAGCTTGTCTAGTAAGGAGTTAAGTATTGGTAGATTTTCTTTGGTTTAGCCCCATTGGGTGTCGTTTGGTCGGGGAGGCTACCCAAGAGACCAAGAGAGTGGTGCGGGCTTAGTATCCGCCGTTGTTTGAGTCTCTGGTGTTTCTTTCCTTGACTTTCGCAGATGAAAGTCCCTTTTAGTAGTGGATGATGTAATGACCCTTTCGGTCATACACGCATTTTCACCTTCTTTGTACTGTTAGAACTTGTTTGTAGCGGCCCCAAGTCATTTATAGACTTTTAGGAATGGTAGTTTGATGCCTGGGCCGTTCATCTGGTCTTTATGACCGTTTTCCTGTTATAGAGCTTTAACTTAGAAAATAGTTGACTTTAGTCAACATTCTTAGAAATTACGCTCGAAATCAAATTTTGACAGTTTCGTTAGCTCCGTAGTATGGACTTTGGTCTAGTTGGACCTTTGGTCAGGATCTGGGAGCTTTTGGTCTGTTATTATCTCTCTTTTGGTGTTTTCAGGCCAGTTGGGCTTGGAAGGTTGACTTTGGTCAATATAAGGATAAGACAACCTCAGATGGAATTTTTGTCAGTGATGTTAGCTCTGGAATGTTAACTTTGGGCTAAAGGGACCTTTGGTTCGGGTCTCGAGGTTTCCAGATTCATTTTGGGGGTATTGGGTTCTGTTTTTGTTAAAGATTAGGTTTTGGGCGTGGGGCTCACTTTTTGTTAAATCGACCTCTATTAGGAATTTTATCATTTTTGTTTAGTCAAGAATGTCATTTTTAGTTGAGTAGCATAGTTCGTTTGCATTCACGGGACCCCGGATGTTTCCCGAGGGTCCCTTTGGTGAGATTTTAGCCTTGGTGAACTATTGGTTTTTAGTTACTAGTATGGATGAAATTTTTATATCACGATCTCGAAGAAGACCATCGTGATCTCGAAGGTCTGACTTTTTGTTCATCATGATCTCAAGGGGTTTTCTCGCGATAGCGATGAAGAGCCCTTTGTTCATCGCGATCTTGAGGTTTTTTGTTGAGATACCGATAAAGGCCTTGCTCCTTTGTTTTTCATGATCTCGTGGCTGACCATTGCGATTGCGATGAGTTAGCCAACTTGGTCATAGTGATCTCAAGGATTTTTCTCGAGATAGAGATGAAGAAATCCATGGCTGTATATATATCTTCTCCTTCATTTTCTTCACCTTATAAATGATTTTCTCCATTGTTCTTGAGCTCCAAGCTCCCAAATTTTGTGTGGGCTTTTTCCAAGGCATCGAGGTGATTATTTTATGGTCTGTGATTGATTTCTCACCTTCAATTCGTAAGTTCTAACCTTTAAATTTCGTAAATTCTCCTTTTTAATTCTAGTTTATTCTTAAGTTGTAGAGGCTGTTTTACCCCTTTATACTCCACGATTTATGCTCATTTTTGGATCATGTACTCTTAGTAGTGCTAGGATCCTCATAGTGTATTTCATTACTGACCTCGGGTTATGGGGACCATGAGCCCGCTTTTTATTCGGCTATACTTTTAGCAATATGGGTACCGTTAGCTTCGTATTGACGCATAAAATATGTTGTTGGTAGTTTGTTCACGATTCGGGGATTCTCGGAGCAGTTCTAGCTTGGAAGACGTCATTCCAGCAGCTTATCATTGGATGAAACTTAGGCTATGGTCTTCCTTACCTTAGACTCTACGTATATAGGCTATAACTGTATTAATTAGCATCCTTGGACTGGGTATTCTAAGTTGGCACCCCAGACCTAATCCGTCATTTCTGTATGTATTATTTCTTACGTTGGTTGTAGTATTTAACGTATTTTTGTAATATCACCCTTGTTACCCCGTGTGGCCTTTGTATAAGCCTTTGGACCATAGATGGTGGGATATTTGGGAATGTTCGCGAGTCCCGGACATTAAGACATTGTGTTAGGCTGGATATCTATATTGTAGAGCTGATTGTGCCTGTGCAGGGCTGATAGACTAATTGTGAGCGATTGGGCTATTGTTTGGTCGCGATCATGTCATTCATGCAAAGGATTTTCTACATTATTTTACTACTATATTGGCTGCAGGCCTACTATAATTGGTTTTTTAAACTCTGCATGGTTCGAGGGACTGTTTTCAGTATAAAGGATTATAAATGGGATTTGGAACTGATTTTATGGATCTTCTTGGAGTAAAAGAGTTAAACTGATGATTTTGTCACCGGTTTTCACACTTATACTAAACTCGACTAAGCTCTAGTGTTAGACATGTTTTACTACTGATTCAAGATGATACCAGAATTGGTCGAGCTGAGCGCTATACTTGTTTTACGTTGGATTCAGACCTGGTTACGCCTGGGCACCCTTATTGGGTTTTTTGAGATTTCATTCACTAAGTTACATCCGGATACACTCCGGGCAGTTATTTCGATATTCTGATCACTGGTTTACACCCAGATACTTATACTTTGAGATTTCATAATTTTAGTATGTGGTTGAGGACCTCCATTGACTATGCCAATCCATACCAGGGGCTTCGTGTTGCGTGTGTTGGAGGAGAGATATACGGTGGAGTTGAGGTATTACGGGTGTGTACTTCTATGGATCCTGCCTACTGGGCCTATAGGCACCGGAGGAGGTACATACAGGGTTACTATCACATCAGTTCTATCATATCATATCATGCATATTGTTATCAAATCCACCCTTGTTTGTTGTTTGCTCAGTGTTCGCTCTTATTGTATGGGATGACGAAGGGTTTGTTCTCACTTGTATGTGTTCCTCCGGTGTATGGGCGCTCGTTGGGACTGTATGTAGAATATATTACTGCTACCTTATTGTAGTGCTTGTTAGAGGCTTCAGATTATTGGTGGATTAGTGGATTCTATCTTGTTGTAGTTCTGAATTTATGGACTTGATCATTGATGGGTTAGTGGGTTTTATCTCTTTGTGGCACTGATTAGTGGCCTTTCGGTTAATTGTGGATTAGCTTGTTCTATCCTAGGGTTGTACTTGTGAGATTGCTTTTCGATTATTCTTATTTTTAAAGTGGTGTTATTTAGCATGATTTCATTAATACTATTGTTTCAAGCATGTGTTTTTTTACTTTCCATTTTTTCCTTCTCTTTTATTGAGGTTACCAATATACCGCCACTTTATTCTTTAATCATATCTTTATATCTTGTTGTTGCAAGGATACAGGTGCGTTCTCCTTTCCCTCACCTGTTTCTGTGATATATATCTTGTGTGGCTAGCATAACATTCTTGTATTCTCATTGACTTCTATCCGTGCTGATTTCCCTGTGCTTTCTCTGTTGCTTCTGTGACTTCTTTCTTGATTATCTTCTATTTACTACTTTTATATCTTATATGCCCTCAATCGGCCTATGATTTCTACTGGGTACCCGTTGCTTTGCAATTCGTCTCATACTACATTTCTACATCTTTCTGGTGCAGATCCTAGCATGAGGTCTAGCCATTGATCGCGTGGATTCTCGTACAGCTTTGGATATTCGAGATTAGGTGAGCTCCTGTCGATCGGGGCTTGACCACATCTCATCTTTTGGCACTGTTATTCATTGTTTATTTGGAGATAGTTGTATATACTATTTTGTTATCTCTAGCACCTTTTATTCTATTAGAGGCTCATGTACTATCAATACTAGGTTGTGGGTTGATTTAGTTTCTTTATGTATATATTCAAGTTGTGTTCTCTCACGTTGTTCTATTCTATCTGCTTCCGCTTATTTTTGCTTATTGTGCATGCTGGCTTAGGTTGTAGTCCATTACTAACCGTTCAAGATTACGAGAATCGTTTCGCCTACTGGGGGTTGTAGATGTCATCATGACCGTGACATGTCGACTATCGACTGAATGCGCATGTTTGATGCATTTCTGAGCATATTTTCTGTGAAATTCGACCCCAATCTTATTGAGTTCTATATTTGAACAACAATCACTTTATATATTTTTGAGGTGTAATTTGGGCGTATCAATAGCTCATGTCCAACCTACTAAAATATGGATGGATTAAAAAAATAAAATGGGTTTAGATTGAATTTATCACCCTTACATGGACTAAACATTTCCTCTACCACTGAAAGTCTCAACTAATTTGATCGACATATTTTGGTAAAATCTAAATCTCAGGATAAGGAAGATTATCTGAATGGAAAGAAGGTGCAAAAGTCATTGAAGGAGATTAATCAAACCATTACCAATGAAGTAGACGATCAAAGTCTCATGATCCATTTGAATCAAACGCAAACAGGCTCAAGGAACAATTAAGTCAAACAAAGAAATGTAACAATTGAAGGTAATCGACTCCCATACGTCTCAAATCCCACCTTCATTATTGATGTCCAACATTTGCTACACCTCCCACTAATTGAACACTAGTGGAAATTTGATGAGGTATTCATTTATGTAATCCAGTTGCTTATTTCAGTGCACAAGACTAGTTTATCAATTTAGCTCAAGAATCTTGAATGACAACGGTATGGAAGATTTGCACAAACACTTTGTCAGTCAGTTACATCTCAAAGGAGCTGTAAAAATAGCTTTTGTTGTCTCTAAGAATTTCTACATTGACTCAACCAATGAAATAGATTACGAACACACTTATTTTAAATCTTTCATCTACTTTGGTGATTGTCCTATGAATCCTAGATTTTAAATCAAACTTGAATAGATTAGAAGGTGGGGAGAATGAAATATGACTTGACATAGTGTATGAAAATGTACCAAGGTATTGTTGTTATTGTAAGATACAAGGACATGAGGAGGCTAGCTGTATAACAAAGCTTGCTCATGAAAGGAAAAAAAGGGAGAAAATTAAGCCAAAAAAAAGTAAGATTGTGCAGGTTCAAGATGGTGATTCCATTATAGTGACAAGAAGGGGTTCACCTAAATACAACCATCACAAGACAAATAACATTTTACCAAAGGACAGAGAATAATGAAACAATACCATATAAACAACGAATATTAAAACAAGCATGCGACAAATCTAGAAAAAAGGGTGATTAATCAAGAACCTAAAGGCTTAAACACCTTGCTAAGATCTGTTTTGCAGAAACAAGGTCTAACTACCACTAGTCAAAGTAAAGTACCAACTCTAATACAAAATATCACCATAGGGTCAGGAAAATTAGGCACACAATGAAAAAGGAAAACAACACAAGGCTATTAAATGTTTGATCAATAATGTAAAGAATGAGAAAAGCAAAAGGAGGAGTGATAAGAAAAAAGATAAAAGATAAAGGAAAAAAGTAATTTAACAAGAGAAGCAATGAAACAAAGAAGTAAGAAAAAGGAATAAGTAGATAATTAGAAGGGTGTAAAAGAGCATACATCTAGAAACATTAAGCAATACAATAAGATTTTGCTAGATAAGTTTGATAACACGATCCAAAAATATAAGCTAGCTGTGATTGCATCTACCCTATTCGTAGGCAAACCTCAAATATTACTCAATCCATTTTAAACAGTTATAATAAAAAAAATAAGTAAAACATGAAATAACTCTTTAATTATGATTCATTAGTAAAAATAAGTGGAAAAACAATGCACACCTCCCAAGACTTGTTCCATAAGAACAAGAGCTTCTAATGTATGATTATAAATTTGGAATAAAGTCTACAATTGTCTGAAAAGAAAGACAAAAGTTGATAAAATAAGTGGAGTTTGGTGTTGCGGTACAACCAAGAAGCTCACTTGGAAACTCCAAGAAAGTCTCCTCAATAGCTTGATGCACCTCGTCCACTACTAGAACTTAGAACAAAACCTGCACACAAAAGGTGCAAGCAGTATAAGTGAGTACGGTAAATGCGTGTACTCGATAGTATCATTGATTGATCCTACACAAAGTGATGGTGAGGGTTTGTACCGCCAATGCTTACCTCCACACATAAATCAAATTTAGATTAATCAATATATAATAATGAATCTCAGTTGTTAAATAACAAGTTATAATCCATGAATAACTAAATATCAAGAGTCAACAATATAATGAAACTATCACAAATTGGTTCAGAAATAGCCTAATAAGCTTAACTATTCTAGTCAATCAGATACAAGTAATGAAAAACATCAACTTTAGCTTATTATTTTAACCACTACATATCAATCAGATATTAAAAATGAAAATATCAACTTCAGCTTGTAAACTTAATTATTTCAACAAATTAAAATATGCATGAAAACAATGGTCATAAACTTGTATATAGTAACTCCTTCAGGCAGGTAAATATGACCATCAAGGACTTATGTGGTGCATATACCCACCTTGCACCGAATAACCCTTTATCTTGGAACCCTGGGATACCATCTACAAAGTATCAAGCCTTTACCAACTAAATCACTTCATTCCATCGTTTACTGGGTAACTAGCCTTTACCAGTTTAATCTTTCCTTTTCCATCATTTACAGGGTATCCATAGGCACCAACAAATATAAAATACACATAATATCATATAAAGTGGAAAAACAACCATAAACTAGTTCTTGAATTCACATAAATTAGAAGTAAGAAGTGAAAAGCAAATTTAATGAGCAAATAAGTCACAAATCAGATGCTATTTCAAAAAGTTTTCTTAAGTATAATGAACCTTCTAGTCGTTATGGGATGGTTAGGTACATAGTACCCTGTTAGAGTTCCCCTAGTGATTTGAGCTAAAACAATCTCTAGATGGGGTGGCTTAAAATTAAAAACTTGGTATATTCCTGGGCAATTATGATTCACGATGTTGTGTTTTGTAGTATTGTGTTCTATTAGGGGTGACCTAGTTATCTAGACCTCCATAGAAAATTTTGATACTACGAGTCAATTTTTAGAATATGTTTTTGGTGGTAGCCATATTGGGATATTTTTTGTGATGTCCTAAGTATGAAAATTATGTTGTGAAATAGGTCTTTTATCCGGTTTGCTTGAGCTATTGGTTAAGGACTACTACAATAATGGGATTCTCACTGTAGTGAGACTGTCGTAGTGGTCGAACTCCCTCTATAGTGGAACTAGAGGAATTTTCAAGACACGCCATAGCAAGCCCTTTTTTGCCACAGTGGATCTGCTGCAGCGAATGACGGGAGGCAAAATACCTGCTTTAAGTCACTTATTCAGAGTTTCATTTCATAAACTCTAAGAATTTATTTCAGAGTTCCAGAAAGGGAATTTTCCTAAGACTAGGGTGATTTTATCGTTGAGATAAGTTTATTTCATCAATCTCTTCATCTAGTAATCTTCTAGCATCACAGAATCTCTAGGGAGATTATAAAG
Source organism: Jaltomata sinuosa (assembly GCA_003996215.1). NCBI lineage: Eukaryota > Viridiplantae > Streptophyta > Magnoliopsida > Solanales > Solanaceae > Jaltomata > Jaltomata sinuosa. The sequence goes on along the minus strand of QJPP01003108.1, from coordinate 96,923 downwards.
TTAAAATTATGGACTAGAATCCTAGGTTCATGAATGTGTGGGAAAGCCTATGGGTAGATGTAATAATCATCTAAAATATTTCTTGGTTATAAGTTAACACTTACTGAAATGAATTTAATTTTCCTAAACATGAACTGTTGTGATGGGGAACCTTGAGTTCCATAAATATGGGACCTTTAGTATAAATATAACTTGAAAGAGGGGGGATTTGAGTAGAAACTCCATGAATTGAGATAATGTTAATATTGTGGAACTAGTTGATGGTTAATTGACCCTTGCGTAATGTTATAGACCTTGAATAAGAGTGCAATTAGTGGGTTTGAATTCCGAAAAGCTTATATTTGAAAAGTAGATGATTGATTACTCTTATAATTGCTTGTTCTAGACTTTAACATTCTGAGGCATTGAGGAAGGTAGAAGATCTTGCGAATTAGCTTGCTTAATTTGAGTTTTTCAGTTTAGGTAAATTATGGTTTATGTGGAGTTAGACTTAATTTAGTCTCTTGTATGTGTTATGAAGTGATAAGTATATTGATTGATCTTTTGACATACCTGTGGTTGATTAATTGTTTTTCTTGATAATGCTTATATGAATAAGATGTTAATTGTTTGAAGCATGTCCTTAAATGACTTATGACTTTGACATATACTTGTTATATTCTTGTGCACTTATTGATAATATCATGAGAGATAGGTAAAATGAGAACATACTGAGATATGTTGAGAGGGCTGATAATATACATACTATTCTGATGTTGAGAGGCTCAAGTCTGATGTGAGCTTATCGACAAGCGATACATGGACTCTAAGTTGTCCTCTATAGGTCATGACTAGTTGGAAAGAAATAAGACCATTTAGTATATGTCTACAGATGAGAGATTATTGTGAGTTCAGATATGGAACAGAGTGAAACTGATGAGATACAAGGGTTATACAGCTGTAAGATCAGTATGGACATGATTCCATAGTTTGTGATGTGACTGTGTTATATTTGCAGAGTTCAAAATGACTGATTATATCTGTTGGGTGATTTATATGTCCTTTACTTTTGGCATTGATATGCCTGGTAGATATACTTTCTACTACTTTGAGTCGACCTATGAAACCTACCAATACATAGTATTTGTACAGATGCTATTCATGCACTTCTTTTTGAGTGCAGACTGTATTCTAGAGACTTCAATGCGACTTCATATCTAGCACTGCCAGTTGATCGATTCAAGGGTAAGCTATTCCTATCAAGGATACCACGGATCTTCCTAGTACTTGATGTCTATTTTTTAGACATTTTTACATTTATTTGTTGATTTTGGATATTGTTAGACATTATTTAGCTAGACTCCATTGTGCGATGACTTTTGGATTTTGGAGATGTATATAACACCCTACCCATTTGAACATTGGATTAACTCATACTTTTTGGATAAGACTAAGAGCTTAATATGTTAGGTAGGATATTTTATGAGGTATTTTAATTGTATAATGGTTGCATGTTTATTAATTGTAGCTTGTTAGCCAGTTGAGCCTTGTTATTATTGTGTTGGCAGTTTAGCAGCTCATTGGCCTAGTGTACATTGTATATACATATTTTCAGTTTTTATATAGAGATCATGGTAGCCTCGATTTCCCCTATAGTATTTATGCTTTCCTAGATATCATGACGGCTTCGATAGCCCAAATAGGACTTATGTGCTACATGCTTATTGCCTTATATGAACTGTTGGGAGTAGATGCTTTCTTTCTAGAGCTATTGACAGGGGTCTTACCGGCCGAGGGCTGATTTTTTAAGCCGAGATATACTTGTTTGTCTTTTTGATTGTATGTGGTTTCTATGCGCCACTGACAAATAGTTCAGCAAGGTCGGCTTTGGCATAAGTTTTGGCATCAGGTGCCAGTTTCACCCCCGCGTTTGGGGCAGGACAAACTTGGTATCAGAGCAATATCGTATCCTAGGGAGTCTGCAAACTATGTCAAGTAGAGCCTTGTTTATAAATGTATTGTGCACCACATTCTATAAGAAAGAAGCTACAAACATTGTTCAGAAAAGTTACCATTCTTTTGCTCAAATTGTGCTATAGAGCTGAATCATAAGGGTTTGAGTTCTTCAGCTTGTGATTGTTATTGGGCTAGTACTATAGCCGAACGTCATAATGATATAGATATCTTACAAATTCAAACCATTGCACAAAACATAGTGGAGCTCTGACATCAATAATATATGGCTGAGAGGGTCAAGAAAGAGCAACAACAGAGGGATAGTAGGTTTCAGACAGAGGATTAGGGTGGTTCCAAGATTCAGTATTCAAAAATACCACCTAGGCCCCACCATAATAGTCCTAGGGTAGCATGTTAGATCACCAGGGACTGTCAGGTCTGAGTGAGAGCTCAGGAGCATCAGGATCATAATAGTACAGGGTCCAGAGCAGCCTAGATAAAATTATGCTGCATTGTGATACTTGCGATAGACACATGCCAAGAGATGTCGTCAGGACACCACAACATGATATTTTTTGTGGCCAAGGGGGTCATATAAAAATATATTATCCATTTAGGGACCAACAAGGTTCAGGATAGATAGCCAGATTAGCAACAAAATTATCTTCCTCAACATATCTTGTAGAGCATAGTTCCCAGAATTCATCAGGTAGAGGTCAACGCCAAGAAGGAGCATCTAGTGTAGACAGGGACCAAAATTGCACATATGCATTACATGTCATCAAGATTCATAGTCATCGCCAGATGTTGTGACAGATATATTGAGTGGTTGCTCCCATTGTGTTTATGTTTTGATAGATCAAGGCTCCATATTATCGTATGTTACCCCATTAATTGATGGGAAGTTCTGTATAGTACCAGGACCATTGCAGCGAACTTTTTGTTTTGTCTACCCTAGTTGGTGACTCTATTATTACCTAAAGGGTTTATCGAGATTGTACGATAGAGATTATTAGCCGTCAGACCTCTCTATACCTGATAAAGCTATAGATGCTTGAGTTTGATATTATTATGGGTATGGATTAGCTGGCATGTGGTTACGCCAATGTTGACTACCGAGCAAAGTCTATTAGATTCCACTTTCCAAGGGAAGTAGTTTTGAAATGGAAGGGTAATGCAGCAATGCCAAAAGACTGGTCTATTTTTATCTTTAAGCAAAGAAAATGATCGCCAAAGGCTATATTTACCATATTGTTTGAGTTCAGGATGTTGATTCTGAGCCACCGACTCTTCAATATATTGTAGTAGTTAATGTGTTTCCAGATGAGCTCCCTTGTATTCCCTAAAAATAGGAGATTGATTTTGTTATCAATATATTACCAGATTCCCAGCCGATATCAATTCCCCTATACAAAACTGCACCAGTAGAATTGAAGGAACTGAAGGAAAACCTGAAAGATTTATTAGATAAAGGCTTCATCAGGCCTAGTATGTCACTGTGGGGTGCACTAGTGTTATTTGCGCAGATGAAAGTCAACTAATTGCAGAAGTCTATAGACTACCAAACTGAATAAGATGACCATAAAGAACAAATATCAACTACCAAGGATTGATGAGTTCTTTTTTTGACCAACTTCAGGATGCTCGGTGTTTCTAAAGATTGATTTATATTTAGGTTACACCATGTACTTGTTCGAGAGAGTGTATTTCAAAGACAAACTTCAGGCTCAGATATGGCCATTTTGAGTTTCTTCTGATGTTTTTTGGGTTGACGAAGGCTCCAACAGTATTTATGGACCTGATGAGTAGTATCTTCAGGTCGTTCTTATACTTGTTGTCATTGTGTTTATTAATGATATTCTTGTATATCTCATTTATTGACCGAGCATAGAAACCACGTCCGAGCAGTGCTTCATGTACTCTGAGATCAGAGGTTGCATGCTAAGATCCCGAAGTGTGAGTTTTAGTTGCATTATTTGGCCTTTTGGGCCTTATTGTATCAGATGCTGGTATTCAGGTTTACTTACAAAAGATTGAGGCTGTGAAGACTTGGCCTAGACCTATGACCCCGACAGAAGTTATTTTCTTCCCTCTCAGCACCTTTGACAAAGCTACCTCAAAAAGCAGCTAAGTTTCTGTCAGGACCTAAAGCATCGTGAGTGGAACCTACACTAACCCTTAGTGGGAGAACCAATTACCCAAGCCAACACTAAAACAACTAAGCAGCTAAAAACTAATTTGCATTAACTAAAGCCAAGATTCATAACTAAAATAGTTAACATAAATCATACAGAAATAATACCCCTAGAATATGAAAGTCGTGTATCAAAACATCTAACATAGTCTAGAATACGGGGATGCAACCCCAAACAAAAAGGAATCTAAGTCCGAACAATGGACTAGAAAGAGTAGAAGAATCCATCGCAGCCCGGAAGAAGCAGCTCCCCCTTAGATTTAGGAAATGCCCGTGTCACAACTGAGGTCGCATAGCAGCCGCTAGAATATACCCTGTACTCAACAAAAGAAGAGTAAGTCAGGGAATATAAACAAGACTCTCGGTCATCCACCTGACTTAACAACCACATTAGATATGTATGACCCAAGTCAGGGAATATAAACAAGACTCTCAGTCATCCACCTGACTTAACAACCACATTAGATATGTCCAAAAATCACAACAACAACAATATATACGATTTCCCACACTTTTCAAGTAACTCGAACCACCCAATGATCCCTAAGACATTATTTATAGTGTTTAACATGCAATCCCGGTCTATGGAAGAACCAACCCAGCAATTAAACACAACCATCCGGCCACTCATGGACCAATATGTAATAATTACATCACAATAAATAACTCAGTTCACTCATGGAATCAACACACAGAAACACAATCAAACATGTACCAGACATTTTACCCGAGCCAACTGATTGATATTCTGTACCAGGAGTGATACCCAATCCAACAAATGATGTACCAGGCATGGTACTCGAGGAAACCAAAAGTTATAGACATCACTACAATCACATCCATAATGAAAAATAACTTACACTTGTAAAACCAACAAGTATTTAAAATAGTTCATTGTATGAGATTGACAACAAAATATAATTAACATTCAATTCCTTATCCCCTAAAACACGAAATGTACAGGAAATACTATGAAATAGTTAACATGCACACATAATGTAATTTGAGAAGCAGTTCAACCATCACTTACCTCGAATTAAGCCTGAATGCTTTACTGAACCAGAGCTTTCCTATTTCTTAAAGTTCTAGCTTGATCTTGGTCTAAAAACAATAACATAATACAAAATCAACCCAAATGGCCTAAATATTCTCGGATTACATCTTAATCCCAAACCACAAGCCAAATTCATGGTCATTCCATCTAATCTTGGGACTTTTCACCAATAGTTCACCTAGAACTACCAATTTTTATGGTTACACTAGCGAATTACGGTAATATAATCATGAATAAATAGTTTATAAGCAAAACCCAAGGTTTCTACACTCACCATTCCTTGTTACACCAGATTTTCCCCATCTTAGGTTAAGCCAAACCCTCCCAATGCCCGTAACAATCGATTCTAAGGTATAGAAATTGAAGTACTAGATTAGGGAAACAAATTACTTACCATTATGAAGAATCTTAGTGGAAAATTAGTAGAAAATGCCCCAAATCGCTTATGCCTTTACCCAAAATGTTCTTGAGAAAGAATGAATATTTTTGGGGAATTTCTACATTTACAATGACTTATCCTGCTATAGCGGCCCAATCCCGCTGTAGTTATGCCACTAGAGCAGAAGTCACCTGCTATAGCGGGGTTGACTGCCTTTGACTCTCACTATACTAGTAATTTCTTCACTATAGTTATTTTTGTTATAGCAGCATGTCACCCTTTATAGCGGCTGACATGGAACAGAACCTCAGGAATCCTCCCAGTTTTGCCTATTTTGCAAGGCAACTTCAAACCTTAATGTTCCAAACCAACCCCTTCATGTCATGTTTGATATCGAGAGCTCTACTCACTCGAATTCATTTTAGAAAAGTCTTACGTACTCTTTAACATCATAGCTCATAAAAAATCTAGCTCAAATATAGATAGTTTACCCAATCCGTTCTCAGATTTTCCTAGACTTTACCTTGCTCAGATTTTGTCTGAGCCTAGTCTAGCCTGAAATTTCCAACTCCCCAACCCAGAAGTTTTCTAACCCATTTTCTCGTATAAATAGCTCACCCAAAATAATGGGAAGGTTCATTACAATAGATACCAATTAACCCATCGTTCATCCCCAAATGATGAAACACGAAAAAGATGAGCTAAAAAAAGAAGATGGTAGTACCTGAATCCTCAAACAAGTGAGGGTACTTGTCCCACATGTCCTTCTCGGTTTTCCAAGTAGCTTCCTCAATTGGATGATGCTTCGAATGAACCATTATTGATCTGATTTCCTTCATCCTCAACTTTTGGACATCCCAATCAAGAATAGCATCCGTCTCTTCCTCGTACTGAAGGTCCTTATATAGAAAGATCAAATCCCATTTGATAACGTACTCCTCTCCCCTATGGTATCTCTTTAGCATTGATACATGGAAAATTGGATGGACTCCGATAAATTGGGCGACAATGCTAACCTGTAAGCTACCAGACCTACATTTTTTAGAAACTCAAATGGACCGATATAACGGGGGCTAAGCTTAACCCTCTTGCCAAACCTCATTACATCTTTCATGGGTGACACCTTTATCAGAACCTGATCACCAACCTGAAAAGACATGTACCTTACCGTGCAATCCAAATACTTCTTTCCCTGCTCTGGGCTGCCAACAACTTTATCTTTTCTTTTCTCGAGCTTTCTTTACCAAATCAATGCCAAACAGTTTAACATCGCCTGCCTCAAACCACCCTATGGGCAATCTACATCCCCTCCCATAAAGTGCCTCAAATGGTTCCATGTCAATACTGGAGTGATAATTGTTGTTGTATGAGAATTCACACAATGGTAAGAACTGATCCCAATGGACCCCAAAATCAATCACACATCCTCTCAGTATGTTCTGTAACACCTGAATTGTCCTCTCTACTGACCATCCGTCTGAGGATGAAAAGCTGTGCTAAAAGTGAGCAGGGTGCCCAACTCTTCATGTAACTTGCCCCAAAACATAGAAGTAAACTGCGTACCTCTGTCTGAAATGATGTAAATGGATGATAGTGCTCAAGTAACACTCTCCATATGGAGGTAAATGCGATTGTTACACAAAACAAAATTTATAATTCCCGATGGGAGCGGGGTTGATCCCACAGATAAATAGTAGGGTTGCCTATAAGATTATCGTATATCAATCACCAATAGAGTCAATTTTCAAACAACAATAAAGGTAAAAATGGGGGAAATCAGGGAATTGGGAAATCTACCATAATTCACAATTCAACTTAAAAACATAAAGTAAACACGAATTTGTATCAAGAGAAAGGAGGACTAGGGGTATGCTTTCCATATGACTCAAACACGGGTCAAGGTACTTGCTCAATTACATAAATTTTCACTAAACAACATAGGTAGCATTGGTTTTAGGCATGAATGTTAATCTTTCGATCTCACAAACATTTATCCAATGGTCTTTGTTCAAGAGCCATGGTTTTATCATTAACCAACTAATATAAGCTTGGGGAAGTCACACTAACTCTAGCTTAGACTCTTAAATGGGTATTTCCAGTGAATTGAGGTATTTGTAGCCTCAATCTAAATGCAATCCCAAGTACCTACTAGTGAATTCTCATCTAAAATTATGAACCTCTTTCTCAAGAAAGAACACAATCAAGTTATTTCAATCAATGTTTGCAACCATTAATTTTAGAGTTTAAACATGGAGAATTCACTAGACCCATATCGATTTAGCAATTATAAACACAAATAAGCAAGACCCATACCCGTTAATCAAGTACCCATAATACACATACCCCTAGACAAGGATACCTATCCACGCATGCTAAAGGAATAAGATGCAATACCAAGTGGGTAATTCAAATTCCCTTTCATTAATGGAAGAAGTTTCCAATATCCAAGGTCAAATTACAAAACTATGGTGAATCCAAGGTTAAAGATGGAGAGAATTGGGTGAAACCCTCTATTATTACTTAGGAGAGAAAACTTGTTCAATACTCAAAAACTAACTATTCAATACTATGCCTAAATTAGGTTTTAGAGCGTTCCTAAATCGCCACATAAAGGTGGACAAAAATGCCCCTCGAGAGCTATGCACCATGATGTGTGTTTTGCATATCTCATTGTGCGCATCGCATAGCTCTGTCCTGGCAGATCAGTGACTCCAGCAGAACTTCATTGTTGTGCAAAGCGGGGTGCAGACTGCACCAAGTATTGTGCGTGTCACACGGGGGCCGCACCCTTTAGCAGATTCTTCTTCTTCATTTGATCTTCATGTGGAGGGAGGTGCGGACCGCACCAAGCATTGTGCGTATTGCACGGTGGTCGCATCTCTCGGTAGAATCTTCATCTCACTTGATCAACTTCACACTTCAACTCCTTTTGAGCTCTTTTGGGTTCAATTCCTTATTTTTCTACTTTTGACCAAGAGTACCTGTATTCATATTAATAAAGGCCATAAGAACCTCTAAATCTTATCAAAGCATAGCAATAATTCATGATTAATGACTCAATAATTTGGTAGATTACCGACTTATCAAGCCCCCAAAGTTGAACTATTGCTCGTCCTTAAGTAAGATACTCACAAGGTAAGAAAAGAATTATGCTCTAAAACTCAATCAAGGCACAAAAGATTAGTCTATTCTAATAACTAATAAAAATAACAAACAAAAAGACTGAAAAATAAGAGTCAACTACAATGCTTATCCCAATTTGGACCACCGCATTCTCAAGGCAATTGATGATTTCCAAACATTCCTCAAAAGGACTTTATTTCTCACTCAAAATTAGGGGAATTTTCCATTCAAAACAAGATTAAGTTTCTCAAGTCATTGGCATGGACCATCAAGGTTTGCCTCGACATTTGCCATACAACTTGTCTCATTCATTCCTCTCAATTCAAATAGATACTTCATGTTTCAATCCGAGTGCATGATGCGAATTATCACAAGGGAGAATCCCACTCACAATCATGCAATTCACAATCTAAGGGATTATAAGAGAACTGATAACACTCTCACTCTCTCAAGGAAGTTCAAGTGCACACATGTCGAACCATAGGATTGCCCTTCATGTAAATCACCACTAATGTAGAGTGACCATGCTTGGAATCACAAAGGTCTTGCGGGTTACTATGTTGGCTAGGGCTAAGGTGAGGATTGCATTTGGCTCAAGTGACTAAACCTCCCTAATGCTCTTTGTTATCATTTCAAGCACCAATAACATTTTTGACTTTGACTTCACCTTATTTCTCCCTCACACAACCCAAGATTTTCCCTTATATCTTGATCATTCAACCTCCTTGTATCACCTTCACTTGGTAGCACCAATTCTTTTTCAAATAATTTTGCTCATTACATTTGGTCTTTTGGAGCAATTTTCAATTCAAACATAAGGTGCTACCTTGCACTTAAAGTACATTCCTTTTCTTCTCCACATTGTGTACATACACCCCTAAACATAGGCATTTGCCTATGTTATCATTTCAACTTCCCCCCACACTTAGGCTTTTAGCCAATGTTTAACTTTTGAGCCACAAGGGAGGATGGGTGCAAGAATAGAGGTTGCAAAAAGGGTCAAGGTGTTAACAAGGTGCCAAAGAAAGGTCACAAGCTCAAAGGGGTTCACTAAGGTCAATGTCCAGGGAAGTCATTTTTTGTGAAGTGACTATTCAAAAAGGGCCTAAATCATCTTCCAAGTTTGGTTACATCTAGGATTTCACTTTGAATCACATTTCGGGGCAAGTTATAGATAACACACATGCACAAGAATCAATGGATAGCCTCGCCACACAAGGCATCACATCACAAGAACTTTCCACATTAGTCTCAAAATCAATTGGGACAAATGACTTTTGACAAGATATTCCCAGCTAATTACACACTCCTTTGTGAATTGATCAAGCCAAACCGAGAGTGTGCAAATCATGACAAGAGAATTCCTTCCTCCTCTTTCCTCAATTGTAAAAAACTTCTTGCCAAGACCAATTTTTGGTGGGTCCATTCGGGTCAAGCAAAGCACTGACTCAAATTAAAACTAAAACTTGGAATTTTTCCTTAAGAAAGTCGTCTCTCAATCTATCATAGGGAAACACCAACCTGATTTGACACAAAAAGAAACAAAATAAAATTAAAGAAAACGTTTTGCTCCTTGGAAAAGAACCATGGTATTAAGAAAAACCTCGGAGTTTATTGCTACTCGATTATCAACAAGGAGATTACGAATTTAACTGCTCATGAATCATTTGAAAATAAGCCTCAGCGTAGGAACTAGCGCATTTGCAAAGCACATGTAGTGAAACAATAGGATCTTGTAAGACATACCCAGTGATATCACAAAAAATTCAAAAACATCAAGCCCGGCGAAGTCACAATTAAGCACTTATCAAAAAAACTAAATAAAAAAAAGGCTCGGCAAGGGCAATGTCACAATTATCTAAAACACACCCGACAAGGGCCAAATAAATTATCTAACAGGGGAATGGAAATAAAGAAGTCAACGCCCGACAAGGGAAATAAAAATATCTCGAAGCCCAATACGGGAAAACTAAAAGCAATATCAAATAAGCACCACCTCCCCCAATAAATAAGCATTGCCCTTAATGCTTTAAGCTCAATCAAGAAAGAAAAGGGTGCAACAACTCCCTGGGAGGACTATGCTTTATTATCATCCACTGCCTCTACACTAGTGCCTGTACCACCCTTTTGGCAGTGCGAAGTGACTGTGGACTCTCTGAGAACCCGATGAAACTCTGGGTTTTGATCATCATCCAGATCCGCCTTATCATCATCATAAGCAGCAAGGCATGTCACTCAAATCTACCTCCTCAATTGGAGCCTTCCCCTTAGCTTTATCAGCATCCTTCCAAATTGCCTTGACGAACCCCTTAATGACATCCACCCTTTGGAAGAGTTTGTTCATGTTGTCCACCACTCCCTTGATGGCCTTCTGGACAACTTAGTCAATCAACCCGGGCAGCCTATTTGCTAAGTCATTCAACTGCGTATCATGATTATAGGTCTGGTACACCATGTATTGGAGGCTACTCTTGGTTAATGGCTCTCTAGGTACAATAGCTGTTGGGGTAGGTGCTTTTGAGGCTGCCCGAGAAGGAGAGAAAGCATTTGCTTCATCATTAGAATCATCAACCTCAACCTCATTTGAGGCCTCCAGCATGCACTTTTTGACGAGGAGCATCCTTGTCTGTTTTCCTATCCAGGACAATCACATCAACAACATAGGTAACTATGTCACAGCTGAAGTAGGGGATAACGACCTTAGCACAAAGCATTAAAATGAGCACCGGGAAGGGGAATGAATCACCATCCTTGTGTGCTTTTCTCCTTATTATCATAGCTATAATTTTCCAAAAGTTGACATGTTCTCCCCTTATAATAGCTACAATTAGAATGGCTCCATCCTGGGTGATCTTCTGATCATTTTGTGATAGCAGAAATTGGATGCGAACAAGGTCATACCAGAGGTGGGCTTCAAAGTACAAAGTCCTTTTCAAAATATCACCTCCCATTGTGGACCGGATAGAAGTGTTAGGATTATGAATATGGGCAATATCCTGATATGGCTTTGGTTCGGCAGTCAACTTAGCCAAGTGTCAAGAACCAAAACCAGGCAATGATGGCCCCTACATAACCCCCTGGTAGGCAAGCCAAATCCAACAATGTGGAAGATAATAAAGCAGTTAAAGTAAGGAAAACCAGAAGACATAAATGAAAAGACGGGGCCAATAGCATATATATACATACCATCGTAAAAAATATATAAAAGAAGGCGCTAAAGTAACCAAAGAGATAAAACATACATGAGAACCAATCCGGACCTGGTGTCACTAGTACAAGAGCGACTAAAGTAAGGAGTAGTTATACAACAGACTCTGTCTATCCCAAAATACAAAATATAGACAGAATATACAAGATGGAAAGCATGTAAAGTCTCCAAAAGCGCCAGGATCTCACCGCGATCCGAACTGCAATAGGCCGCAAACGAAGAGAGGATCAGTGAGGGTGGCTCGTACTAGGTGCTACATCAAAAAAAGATACAGAGTGTAGTATGAGTACCAAGATAACAGGTACCCAGTAGGCATCATAGTCTGACCGTGAGCAGAAAGATAATATATATATATAAATTATAGGAAAGTAAGAAAGATAAAGGGATCCACAAAAATCTAGTTGTAAAGCCAAAAATCGAAACAACGAATACAATAAAGGATAAATCAAAAAAAGGAGTCAACCCAATTCAACGACAATCCAAAAGCACCAAAACCAATGCAATGCCATGGAAAATAATGTAATGTATGAATGCATAATAGTATAAACCCGGAATACTGCATCAGCACCCAGAATACCGCATCGAACTATGCATATATATGGGTGTAGATGAATGGAAGGTAAAAACTCGAAATAATGCATCGGGGGTTTGAATACCGCGTCTAACTATAAATAATGCATACAATAGTATTTTCCAGTTTCCTTCCAAAACCTTTAGAAAAAAACATCCAACATAATTCATTTTAATTCCCAAAATCACTGCAGCTGTAGTAAACCTCATTTTGAACCAAAAACCTTCAAAAATACTTCCTTTCTGTGCCAATAATGTACAATGCAATATGGGCATGAAACAACCACTATAGAGGAACCATACACAACAAGGCAAAAATAGGGCAAAAATGCCCTCCAAATCAAGAGAACTGACCTGGAGCTTCGCTTAAATCTAAGATATGGCCTCGGTCCCACAGTTACACACAATGGTAGAATAAAGTGAATAATACAGGAAATTAAAGCAAAAACCTCCAAGAATATCTACTCTACCTCTAAAACCTCCTAAATGCAGACTAGGGGTACTAAGCTAGCCACAACGATACTACAAGCTCCTAGGGTAAGGATAAACATAATGATTCTAAACTATAATCCAAAATGGACAATTTAAAGCGATAAATAGGTTTTGAGCCTAAATCTATCTAAAGTCCAACCTAACGTTCCAGTAACATATATATATAAATATAATCTAACTAAACTCAGTCTAGAAAGTAATTGTAACCTACCTCAGGGCCGAACTGCAAATACGAACCATCACTCGTGCTCCTTCCTCTTCTGAATAGCCTCAAAAATCTTCCACGCTATCAAGAATATGATCCACATGTCAAGACGAGAAGAATGAAAGCCATAATGGTATACGAAATATTAGGCCAGAAACTGGGTTGAAAATTGACCCTTGGGGCCAGTGCAACGAAATAGAAACTAAAAATCACAATTAAGTCCACGGTGGGTTAAAGAACGCATGCTCAAAATTTGAGCGTGAACGAAGTTCATTTCAGGAATGGAATTTTGCGGGATTTAACGAGAGTCAAAAATGGAAAAGAGGAGAGGGGTGAAGAGGGGACTTACCAATTGAAGTATACTGAGATAAAGGGGCTGTAACCAGAGCTTACAGGTGCAACAATGGAGAATTAACGAAATGATAGATGAGAAAAAGAAGTGGAGAACTTAAATAGCTGTCTGGGTCCTTCATCGATATTACGAGGGACCCCATGCGATCGTGAGGAAACGTGGGCAAGAGCATTGCGGTCGCGATGGTCCAGCCACGCAATCGCGTAGAGCAAGCTGGACCAAGTCCCAACCTACTTCATCGTGATCGCGAGGAGTAACCCACACAATTGCAATGGTTAAGAAACTAGACCATCGCAAACGTGATGGCCACCTCGTGATCGCGATGACCAAACTAGTATGCAACTTTTATAGCAGCAACCAGCAATCCACAAGGCTGAAAATGTCTCGAGAATGACCCTCGGGATTCATTCAGGACCCCGTTAACACAAACCAACCATGCTACCTTACTAGAAATACTATTCTGGACTCAATGGAATTGACGAAACCCCCAACGAAGATCGTTCTAACAAAAAGTGGGCCCCATGCCAGAAACCAACAAGAAACTCAATACCCAAAAACAAGTCCAGAAGCCTTGAGACCTAAACCAAATGTCCCCCTGGAGCTAACCACGCTGACGTAAATTCCATCCGAGGCTGTTTTCTCTAAATGTTGACCAAAGTAAACCCTACTAGCCAAATTGACTTGAAAAGAGAGAAAGCAACGCAACATCAAACTGAGAGTACTCAAATCCAGACCAATGGCCTCTCTAGACCAAAATCCCCATTTCGGAGCCAACGAAACTGCCAGAATTTGATTTTGAGCACATTTACCAAGAAAGTTGACTGAAGTCAATAATTTTCTAAGTTCAAGTTCTAAATTAGGTAAATGGTCATAACGACCTCACGAACACCCTGGGCATCGAACCATCAGTCCCGATAGGTCATAAATAACCTGTATCCACTAAGAGAAAGCTCAAAACGCAGAAAGAGCATGATAAACAAAAAATTACCGGGAAGGTCATTACAACATCCACTACTAAAAGAACTTTCATCCACGAAAGTTAGAAAAAGAATAGTACCTGGAGACTCAAAAAGACGAGGATAACGGGTTCGCATGTCGGCCTTAATCTCCCAGGTAGCCTCTTCGAGATGATTATGCAGCCACTGAACCTTAACAGATAGAATCTCGTTAGACCTTAACTTCCTAACCTGCCTGTCCAATATAGCAACAGGCTCCTCCTCAAAGGCTAAGGACTTATCCAACTGAACCAACTCTAACTAATGTACGTGAGACTAATCCGAAATATACCGCCACAACATAGAGACATGAAACATAGGATTCACATCGAAAAGAGTAGGAGGCCAGACCAACTTATAAGCAACCTGTCCAATACGATGAAGGATCTCAAATGGCCTAATAAACCTCAGACTGAGCTTACCCTTCCTTCCGAACCTCATCACGCCCTTCATGGGCGATACCCGAAGGAACACACTGTCATGAACCATGAACTCTAGATCTCGAACTCTCCGATCAGCATAACTATTCTTCCTACTATGGGAAGTGCAAAGTCTCTCCTAAATGACCCAAACTCTATCCATAGAATAACGAAGAAAGTCGGTACCCCATGGCCTGACCTCAAAAGCATCGAACCAACCCACCAGAGATCTGAACTGCCTCCCATACAAAGCCTCGAATAGAGCCATCTGAATGCTGGAATGATAACTATTATTATATGCAAATTCTGCCAAGGCTAAACACTGGTCCTACTGACCCCTAAATCAATAACACATGCTCGTAGAAAGTGAGCTTTGTCAACCTATCAACTATAACCCAAATAACATCAAATCTCCACAAAGTATGTGGCAAACCAACTATAAAATCCATATCTATCCGCTCCCATTTTCACTGCGGAATGGGTAGCCTCTAAGATAAACCACCTATCCTTTGGTGCTCAAACTTCACCTGCTAACAGTTCAAGAACCTAGATACAAAAGCTAAAATATCCCTCTTCATCCCACACCATCAGTAGTGCTGCCTCAAGTCACGATACATCTTAGCTGCCCCGGGATGGATGGAATATCTAGAACAATGAGCCTCCTCCAATATCAAGCTGACCAAGTCACAGACCCTAGGAACATAGATACGACCCTCGATTCTTAGAATGCCCTATCAATCTAAAGTCGCCTTCCTAGCCTCACCACTCAACACCTTGTCAGAAATGAGCCTCAACCTTGCATCATTAAACTGTTGTACTTGAATCTGCTCCAACAAGCAAGTTCTAGCCTCAACACAAGTAAGAATATGACCCGTCTTAGAAATGTCAAGTGTAACAAACCTGTTAGCCAAGGACTGGATGTCCCAAGATAAAGGTCACTCCTCTATCGCTAAGAATGCCAAGCTACCCATACTCACCGCCTTCCAACTCAAGGCATTCACCACCATGTTTGTCTTGCCCGGATGATAGTGAATATAGATTTCATAGTACTTCAGTAACTCCCACCACCTACGCTGCCTCAAATTTAGATCCTTTTAGCTGAAAATGTACTGAAGACTATGATGGTCTGTAAAGATCCCACAATCTATTCCATAAGGATAATGCCTCCAAATATTTAACGCGAAGACTACCGATGCTAACTCCAAGTCATGTGTAGGATAGTTTCTTTCGTGAACCTTCAATTATCTAGAAACATATGCAATAACCCAGCCCTTCTGCATTAACACACAACCCAAGATAATACCTGAAGCATCACAATACATGGTGAAATCCTGACCCTCGATCAGAAGATTAAGAATCAGAGCGGAAGTCAACAAGGCATTGAGCTTTAGAAAGCTCGCCTCACACTCATCTGACCACTGGAAAGGAACATTCTTCTGAGTCAATCTAGTCAATAAAGCTACTATCGTAGAAATCCCTCCACAAACTATCTGTACCAATCCGATGAAACTGTGAAGCTCGATAGGAGAAGTAGGCCTAGCCCAATAACGAGCTGCTACAATTTTTGCCTAATCTACCATAATCCCATCGTTGGACACCACGTGCCCTAAGAATGCTACAGAATCAATCCAAAACTCACACTTAGTGAATTTGGCATACAACTGATATGCCGGGATTTCACTAAACTTTCGACACTTAATACTAAGCATTTTTGGGTGTTCTTAAGCTTGTTTTATTGGATTTTATGCTGTTTGTTGCTTGTACAGGGAAAAGTATTGAAACGATAAAAATACCAAAGTGTGGTAGTTTTTTGAGCAAAAACGTCATTCCCCACGGGCGTGGGATCTACCACATCCCATGGCAGAAGGCGTCTGAATGAGGCAGAAGGAGTGTAATGCATAATTCAACCTGACGAGCTGCCATAATTCCCATGAGAGACACGATGGGACGTTGCAATGCCCGTTAATATGAGCCAGAGAAAATGTGAAGCATCCAAGTAAGGGCAACGGGCAACCATGACGGGCGTGGCAACTATGATTCCCTATCACAGTCGCCCGTGGAAACCAGGCAGCGAGAATGATGAGAGGCTAAGAAGAGCCGATAAGCAACCACATGGAAATCACACCACGATGACCTATCATAGAAACTCATGAGAATGAGGCAGTGGACTTGGAGCTCAGATGGAAACAATCCTGATGGACACCCATAATGTCTGTCGCATCCACGACACCCCGTGGGGCATCCCATCGGTAGTGTCGCATCTAAATTTTCCCAGTCTTCATAGGATTCGGTCTTTTGCCTATAAATACATTCTCTTAGGTTTTATTTTGATGTTACAACTTTTGTTACCAAGTTTACTACATTGTGACTCATTTTTGAGACATTAATTCATAGTTTTGAGAATTCAAAGATTGATCTTGATTTTATTGAAGTGTCCTTGAGATTTCTTCAAGATTTCAGATTTCTTTACTTCTTCTTGTAAGTATATACTCATGGCTGTTCCAACAATTCTTGTTTGTTTACTTATGAACATGAGTAGATAAATCCACAACTAGGGTTGTGGGAACCATGAAGGATTAATTCTAGGGCGGTGTTTGTGCATGTATTGTTATTCCCTTTGTTTTGATTGATTTTTAATGGTGTAAAATGTTAGAACTCACCTTATCCTTACTTTCTGAACTAAGGAGGTAAGGGATAGGATAAGGGTTGTTCAACAACAAAGATTTGAGGCTACAAACCCTCATCTAATAGCTGGACCTTGTCCGGGAATAACTAATCTGGGATCCATGATAAGGGTTAGTAAATCATACACCCATGGTCGGACCAAGGCGTTTGGTGAAATTCATCTATCTGAGAGACCAACAATTTTGGTGAACCCAACATACCGATTCTGCATGCTAAGAACCAAGGTAGTTTACTAAGTACTATGCCTTACTAAGTTATGATCTCATGGAGAACACTACCCTAGTCACTTCTCTCATTGATAACAACTTTTGAAATTGATCCTTGTTACTTGTTCAATACTTAATTACAATAAATATTTGTCAATTAAACCCCCCCCTTCGAGGGAAACAAATGGCTAACAGTGCAAGTAAGCACTAGTCAACACTAGTCATATCATATTCCCTGTGGTATTGACCCCAACCTTTGTTGGGTTCTATATTTGAACAACGACCACTTACGCTTCTAAAAGGAGGTGTAATTTGGGCGTATCAAATTATGGCGCCATTTTTGGGGAATACGGTTTAGGATTAAGAGAGATTGTGTTTATTTCACTATTAGTCCTTATTTCCTGATTTTACTTTTTCTGTTGTTTTTATTTTGTTACACAGGTTGCACACTTGTGCATGCCCAGTACAAAGAGTCAAGGCAATCCCTTGATCCCATACGATCCTGAACTCCCTAGAACTTTATGAAACATGGCTAAAGAGGGATAGTATGAGACACAGAAATAGGTCACAGCTCAGTTGTTGGCCGAAGAAGAGCAGAGGAAAAAGGAAGGAGAAGATGCCCTTGCTGCTGAATATGCTGCAATTGCAAAAAACCTCGCAGCTCGAAATGCGGCAGCTGAGCAAGCAAGGAAAGCATGATAACAATCTGCCCATCAAGTTTCACTCGATGCACAAGCTGTAAGAGACGAGGCAGTAGCTAGATAGAAGTTTCCATAGAATAGGGGCTGACAGATACAACAGCCAAGGCATGCCCCTCGCTACTATGATGATGATGATGATGATGATGATGTGGAGGAATTGGGGATTACTAGACCTATAGTGTTGCCACCACTGACTGAAGGAACAAAGTTTGACATCACTAGCACCATGATCCAGTTTCTGAACCTGAAGGGTCTATGTGCTGGAAAGCCTACGAAAGATGCAAATCTACATGTGAAAAATTTTATGGTGATTTGAAAAGCTTATAATCTACTAGGAGTGGGGTAAGATAATATTAGACTGAGACTGTTTCCATTTTCATTGACTGGAGAGGCAACTGTGTGGCTGATAGAATTGCCCGATAATTCCATATACACATGACACAAGTTGAAGACTCAATTTCTGGAGCAGTTTCTTCCTCCATCAAGGATGTTGCATCTGAAGCAAGAAGTCTAGAATTTTAAGCAGCTACATGCAGAGGCATTATATGAGACATGGTTGAGGTTCAATAAGAAGCTGAAACAAGTTTTAAAACATGGAATCCCTTCACGTCATTTGATGGAGATCTTCTACAAAGAATTGAATGTCAACATAAAAGCAATAGCTGACACTATAACTGGAGGAGCATTCATGGAGAATATGTATATTGAAGCTTATGAGATGCTTGACATGGTTACAAAGATAAACAAAGCATGGCATACTAGAGAGTGTGAGACCCCAGTAGGTACATATACGGTTGGAAAGTCCATTGAACTTCATGATTTGCATACATCAAAAAGGAAGTTATTAAATTGAAGACAAGCATTGGGTTGATTGCAAAGAAAATCCTAGATGAGGTAGTAGAAAAGGTGAAATACATTGGTTCACATGGGAAAGCACCAAGGCCAAATGATTACTCATCCAATGAGGAGGTTAGTTATCTAAATGAATAAGGAGTGGGTTTTCGGGCCTCTGGCTAAAGAAATCAAGGTCTGAACAGAGATAGAGATGACAACTACAATCAGTCCGGCTACAGAGATAAGAGCAGAGCTAGAGACATGGATAGTGACTGGCATAAAAAGGATGGCTACTAGAATAATAGAAGTGGTCTGTATGTCCCTCCTAGAAATCGTGAAGATAGACCTGAACAACCATCCATGAGGGAGCTACTCAACAAAATATTTCAAAAGGTTGATTCTATGGATGCAAGCATGAAGGAGATTATTCTGTTGCCATAAAGCAGCTTGAGACCCTGATGCACCAGATGTCTACTAGCATAAATCCGCGTCAAAAGGGTACTCTCCCATGTGATACCATTCAGAATCCAAAGAATTATCGACAGGTTGTGGCTGTGACTACCTGAGGCGAAAAATAGACTTTTGACCCTCCAATGCCTATAGTTGTTAATAAGCCAGCCAAGTCTAAAAAGGATGATGTTCAGATTGTGGTTGAGTCTAAGGAAAAGGATAGCAGTGAAGGGCCAAGTGAGAGAAAGTCTTTTGAGTCAAAACCAAAGAAAAAAGAGGTTGCACCAGTCTTGAAGCCCATGCAATTGCCTCTTCCACCTTACCCACAGAGATTGAAGAAAGAGGTTGAGGACGACAAATTTCACAAGTTCATCTCCATGCTAAAATAACTTTTAGTCAATATTCCTTTAGTTGAAGCATTGGTATAGATGCCTGGATATGCTAAATTCATGAAAGATCTGGTGATTAGGAAGAGAACAGTGAGCTTTGAGCCAGCTGATAATTTACACCACTGTAGTGCAATAGCATCCCATTCTTTGGTGCAGAAAAAGGAAGATATGAGAGATTTTACTATTCCTTGTACGATTAGAGCATTCTACTTTGCTAAGGCGTTGTGTGATCTGGGTGCTAGTATTAATCTGATGCTACTAGAAGTGTTTAATTAGTTAGGCTTGGGAGCCCCCAAATCGACTACAATACGGCTTCTTATGGCAGATCGCACAATGAAAAATCCTGTTGGAATCCTCTATGACGTACTTGTGAAGGTTGATACTTTTATCTTCCCTGCGAACTTTGTGATTCTTGACTGCAAGGTTGACTTTGAGGTTCCTATCATCTTGGGATAACCATTCCTTGCCACTGGATGCACATTGGTTGACTTAGAGACTAGGAAAATAATATTCAGCTTAAACGAAGAGGTAGTTACTTTTAATATCCTCCAATCGATGAAGCATCATGATGACATGCGCGTAGTTTTAGTTATTGATGTGGTGGATGAGGATCAGCTAATTGTGCCTATTGAGGAGAGACTGGGTGTTGAAGCACTTGCGCTGTGATTATGAATTTTGATGGAGATGATATTGAGAAGTATGATGAGATGGTTGAAGCACTTGCAGGTATTGGGTTCTATAACTATGCTCAAAAGAAGCTTGATTTGGTCTTGAAGAATAGAAAAATACTACCTGCCAGACCATCTATTGAGGAGCCTCCAGTCTTGGAGCTCAAAGTGCTTCTGTCTCATCTTTGATATGTGTTCTTAGGAGCTAATGAGACCTTGTTAGTTATTATTGCTTCAGACTTAGGTGAAGGGCAAGTTGAAGCTCTGGTTTCTGTGTTGAGGAAGTTTAAAAGGGCCATTGGTTGGTCCATTACTAACATCATTGAGATTTCACCTGGAATTTTCACTCGCAAGGTTCATTTAGCCCCAGACTGCGTTTTGAGTATTGAGCACCAGCATAGGTTGAATCAACCTATGCAAGAGGTTGTCAAGAAGGAGATTTTAAAGTGGCTAGATGTAGGTGTAGTTTACCCTATTGCTGATAGCAAGTGGGTCAGCCTAGTTCAGTGTGTGCCGAAGAAGGGTGCGATTACTGTAGTCCCAAATGCAAAGAATGAATGATTCTTATGAGGCCAGTTATAGGCTGGCGTATATGCATGGATTATAGGAAGCTGAACGCTTGGAAAAAAAATGACCATTTTCTGATGTCGTTCATGGATCAGATGTTAAACTTTCTTGTTAGTAGAGGATGGTATTATTTTCTTGATGGTTATTTAGGATACAATCAGATCTCGATTGCTACTAAAGACCAAGAGAAGACCACTTTCACCTGTACATATGGGACATTTGCTTTCAAGAGGATGCCTTTTGGTCTATGCAATGTACCATCAATATTTCAGCATTGCATGATGTCTATTTCCATGACATGGTGGAGGACACTATTGAGGTGTTCATGGACGACTTTTCGATGGTTGGTGACTTTTTCAATGACTGTTTGGCTCATCTCAGTTGTGTGCTGCAGAGTGATGTGCCATAGAAATACGTCATTTTCGATGCTTAATACTTAGGATTTTTGCAAGTTCTTTAGCATTTTATCTGTGGACTTGATGCTTTTGGTTAAGTGTGCAGACAAATTGGAACCATGAGCAAAATGTTGGAAACTAAGCAGAAGCTGGAACAGTACAGTGAGGACAGGGTAGTTGATAGGCCGTGCTTTCAAAGGACGGGACCGTCCTGTGGACACATAATCCAAACTTCAGAAATGGTGCAGGGCAGGAATGATTGCACGATTAGGTTGACGGTCCGTACTTTCAAAGTACGGACCCTTTCTGTTGACTCGTCGTCCAAAGATCAGAAGATATGCTAAGTATGTAGGACATGATGACTCAAACCACAGTCCGTTCTTGTGAAGAATGGACTCGTCCTGTTGATACGTAAACTGAGGTTCCGCAGAGGTGAAAAGCACTAGCAGGAATTATGGATTGGAGAATGAACCATAATTCTAAAAGACGGTCCGTCTTTGTGACTCGTCATCACTGAAGTAGAGAAGGTACCAAAGTGGACCAAAAAATCACGAGTCCAAGGATGAGCCGTCATTCAGAAGAACAACTCGTAGTTCCACCCAATGTTTTTATGCTAGAAGACATTGACCAGCAGGACCACGGTTGACCTGAGAAGACTACGGACTATCATTCCAAACGAGGGACCGTCAATCCAACCCGTGGTCCCTGCCGAGCCAGTTTCCTAGTTTGTTTAGGATAGGATTTCTTTTTTGTCTATAAATACTTTCCCTTAGGTTTTATATTTTGTTGTTCACGAATTATTTCAAGTTACTTTTGGATATTTTGTTACATTAATTTTGTTATTGATTTTTGACACAAATTCTTGATATTGAAGCGTTCTTGAGTTTGTTCTTCAAGATTCCAGTTTTCTTTATTCTTCTTTGTAAGTATCTCTTGATGATTGCTCAAACAAACATTAATTGCATGCTTATGAACATGAGTAGCTAAAATCCACAACTAGGGTTGTGGGAACCATGAAGGATTAACGAAGTAGGCAAAGTACTTAGGTAATCTAGGGAGGTGTTTAGGCATGTATTGTTCTTCCCTTCATTTTGATTGCTATTTAACGGTGCGCAACATTAGAACTCACCTTATCCTTACTTGTCGGACCAAGAAGGTAATCGATGGGAAAAGGGTTGTTAACAATGAGATTTGAGGCTATCAACACTCATCTAATAGCTTGACCTTGTCTGGGAATATCTAATCTGGAATCAAGGGTAAGGGTTAGTAAAGCGACACCCGCGGCCGGACCAAGGCGTGTGGTGAAATTCACCTAGTTGCCAGAACAATGAATTAGGTGAACCTAACTTACCGATTCTGCATGCTAAGCACTAAACTAGTTAACCAAGAACAAATGCCTTACTAAGTTATGATCTCATGGGAAACACGACCCTAGTCACTTCTCTTATTGATAACAACTATTGAAATTAATCTCTTTTACTTGTTACTAATTCACATTATGATCTTTACTTGTTACTTTAAAAAAAACCTTTGCGGGAAATAAACGACTAAAAGATTGAGTAAACACTAATTTACCCTAATCCTACTATATTCCCTGTGGGATCGACCACAACCTTTAGTTTGGTTCTATATTTGAACAGCGACCGCTTGCACTTCTTTTAGAGGTGTAATTTGGGTGAATCAAATTTTGGCACCATTGCCGGGGAATACGGTTTAGGATTAAGTGAGATTGTGTTTAATTCACTATAAGTCCTTATTTCCTGATTTTGCTTTTTCTGTTGTTTTTGATTTGATCACAGGTAGCACATTTGTGCATACCAAGTACAAGGAGTCAAGGAAATCCCTTGATCTCTTACGATCTGGAGCTTTCTAAAACACTGAGAAACATGGCTAAAAATGGATAGCACGAAACTCAAAAGCAAATTACAGCTCGGTTAATTATTGAAATCGAGCAACTGAAAAGGGATGAAGCAGCACGCCAGAAGGAAGGCGAAGATGCCCTTGCTTCCGAAGATGAGAAAATTGCACAAGATCTTGCAGCTCGAAATGCTGTAGCTGAGCGAGCAAGACATGGAAGGCAGCAAGTGGTCCGGGATGAGGCAGTACCTTATCACGCACCATATAATAGGGGTCGACAGATGCAGTAGCAAAGGCATGCTCCTCTGTATTATGATGTTGATGATTATGATGAGGTGGAATATGGCTCCACTGGGCCCATAGTCCTACCACCATTGGCTGACAGGACAAAGTTTGACATTACTAGTGCCATGATTAAACTGTTGAACATGAAAGGACTATATTCAGGAAAGCCCACTGAAGATGCAATTCTACATGTGAATAACTTTGTGAGCATCAACAAATCGTATAACATGCCAGGAGTGGGTCAAGAGGCTATAAGACTGAGGTTGTTCCCATTTTCATTGACTGATGAGGCAACTGCATGGCTCTCAGAACTACCTGATAGTTCCATATACTCATGGTATGGGATGAAGACTCAGTTCCTGGAGCGGTTCTTTCCTCCATCAAGGATGTTGCAGCTGAAGCAGGAGATATATAATTTCAGGCAACTACCTACAGTAGCTCTATATGAGGCGTGGCTGAGGTTCAAGAAGAAGATGAAGCAAGTTCCGAGACACAAAATCCCTCCTAGGCATCTAATGGAGATATTCTATAAGGCCCTGAATGCAAATACTAAAGTTGTAGCTGATATTGTGACTGAAGGTGCATTCATGGAAAACACATATCCTGAAGCTGCAGAGAGTTTGGATAGGGTCGCAAAGACAAATCGAGCATGGCATACAAGAGATGTGGAAACTTTAGTAGGTACTTATACAGTTGGCAAGTCTGTGGATCGTAATGAGATAGAAGACATTAAGCAGACACAAGCTGAGATGAACATGACACTTGGGTTGCTGGCAAAGAAATTCCTGGCGGAGGGAGTAGAAAATGTGAAACTGGTAGGTTCTCAAGGCAAAGCACCAATGTCAGACGGTACTCATCCGAAGAAGAAATTGGTTATCTGAATGATCAAGGGGTGGGTTTTCAGGCCTCTGGCCAAGGAAATCAAGGTCAGAACAGAGATAGGAATGATTACTACAATCGGTCCGGTTACAGAGATAGAGCTGATGGTGACTGGCAGAAGAAGGATGGGTACAAGAATGATAGAAGTAACCTGTACATTTTGCCTGCAACTCGTGAAGAGCGGGCTGGACAACCCACCATGAGAGAGCTAATCAATAAAGTGTTCCAAAAGGTTGACTCCACGGATGCGAGTATAAAGGAGATAAAAGTGGAACTTTTAATGATTAATTAGAAGGTGGAGTCCCACACTGTCTCCATAAAGCAGCTTGAGACACAGATGCATCAGCTGTCAACCAACATGAATCCTCGCCAAAAGGGTTCTCTCCCAAGTGACACCGTTAAGAATCCGAAAAATGATCAATAGGTTATGGAAGTGACTACTCGAAGTGGTAATAAGACTGTTGATCCTCCCATGCCTATTGTTGTTGATGAGTTAGCCAAAGCTAAAAAGCATGATGATGAGATTGTAGCCAAGTATGAGGAGAAAGATAGTGGTGAAGGGTATTCTAAAAAATAGCCTTCTGAAAAGAAGGAGTAGAGCTAAGAAGTTGCACCAATCCTTAAACCCATGCCACTACCTCCTCCTCCTTACCCCCAGAGGTTGAATAATAAGATGGAGGATGGCAAATTTCACAAGTTCATCTCCATGCTGAAGCAGTTGTAAGTCAATATTCCTTTGGTCGAAGCATTGGAACAGATGCCTGGTTATGCAAAATTTATGAAGGATCTGGTGACGGGGGAAGAGAACAGTCAGTTTTGAGTCAGTAAATAATTTGCACCACTGCAGTGCAATAGCATCCCGTTCTATGGTACAGAAGAAGTAAGATCCTGGAGCCTTCACCATTTCGTGCACTATTGGAGCATTCTATTTCGCCAAAGCTTTGTGTGATCAGGTGCTAGTATAAATATGATGCCGCTTGCAGTATACAATTAGTTGGGCTTGGGAGCCCCCTCTCCAACTATAATGCGGCTACTTATGGATGATCGCACGGTGAAAAGGCCTGTGGTAATTTTGTATGACGTATTGGTAAAGGTTGACACTTTCATCTTTCCTGCAGATTTTGTTATCCTAGATTGCAAGGTTGACTTTAAGGTGCCCATTATCTTGGGGCAACCATTCTCTGCTACTGGGCGTGCTTTGGTTGACTTGGAAACAAGTCAGATGAAATTCAGGCTAAATGATGAAGAAGTGACCTTCAATGTGTGCAAGTCGATGAAACACCATGATGATATGAGAGTGGTGTCAGTGATTGATGTAGTTGATGAGGACCAAATGGTTTTACCTATTGAGGAGAGACTTGGTGTAGAAGCCCTTGCAGCAGTCATCATGAATTTTGAATGTGATGACATTGATGAATATGATGAGATAGTTGCAGCACTTATAAGTTTGGGATCTTACACTTATGCACCAAAAGAGCTAGATTTGGATTTGAAGAATAGGATGACACCACCGGCTCGTCCATCTATTGAGGAGCCTTCAATCTTAGAGCTCAAAGCACAACCAGCTTATCTTCGATATGTATTTTTGGGAGATAATGAGACTTTACCGGTAATCATTGCTGCAAATTTGGGTGAAGTAGAGGTTGAGGCTCTGGTTGCAGTATTGATAAAGTTTAAGAGAGCTATTAGGTGGACCATCGCAAACATTATTAGGATTTCCCCTGGAATCTGTACTCACAAAATCCAGCTCGAGGCTGAATGTGTTACCTCTCTTGAGCATCAGCGTAGGTTGAATCAGCCTATGCAACAAGTTGTCAAGAAAGAGATCATAAAGTGGTTGGATGCAGGTGTGGTTTACCCAATTTCTGACAGCAAGTGGGTGAGCCCGGTTCAGTGCCTACCAAATAAAGGAGGGATTATTGTGGTTCCTAATGCTAAGAATGAGCTGATTCTGATGAGGCCAGTGACATGCTGGCGCATATGCATGGATTATAAAAAGTTGAATATGTGGACTGAGAAGGACCATTTTCCAATGCCATTCATGGATCAGATGCTAGACCGTCTTCCAGGTTGAGGTTGGTACTATTTTCTTGATGGTTATTCGGAGTATAATCAGATCTCTATTTCTCCCAAAGACCAAGAGAAAACCACATTCACATGCCCATATGGGACATTTACCTTCAAGAGGATGTTGTTCGGTCTTTGCAATATGCCAGCAACTTTTCAGCGATGTATGATGTCTATATTTTCAGATATGGTGGAGGACACTATAAAGGTCTTTATGGATGACTTTTCGGTAGTAGGTGACTCATTCAAATATTGTCTAGATCATCTGGGTTGTGTGTTGAAATGGTGTGAAGAGTATAACATAGTGTTGAATTGGAAAAAGTGTCACTTCATGGTCAAAGAAGGCATCATACTTGGTCATCAAATTTCGAAGAATGGCATAGAAGTTGATAGAGCAAAGATTGAGGTGATTGAGTTATAACAAAGAAAAGTTGGTTATAACTCCTGTTATTATTGCTCCTGATTGGTCGCAACTATTTGAGGTTATGTGTGATGCTAGTAGGGTGGCTCTAGGAGCAGTCCTAGGCCAAAGGCGCTAGAAGATTCTTCATCCTATTTACTACGCTAGCAAGGAACTTAACCTGGATCAGAAAAACTATACAGTGACTGAACAGGAACTCCTTGTTGTGGTCTTTGCCTTCGAGATATTCAGATCCTATTTTCTTGGCACCAAGGTGTTGGTGCATACTGACCATTCAGCTCTTCGATACGTCATGGCGATGAAGGATGCAAAACCAAGGTTGATTAGATGGGTACTTCTACTGTAGGAGTGTGACTTTGAAGTTAAGGACCACAAGTGTACGAAAAATCAGGTGGCAGATCATTTGTCTAGGATGGAAGAAGAAGCTATGCTGAAGCTGAATGATGAGCTCGAGATTTATGATTTGTTTCCTGAAGAACAGGTATTGGATGCTTCTCAGAACTTGATCCCATAGTTCGCAGACATTTCCAACTACTTGGCAAGTGATTTAGTGCCTGATGATATGTCCGTTCACCAAAAAAGAAAGTTCTTGTCTGATGTGAAGAAATATTTTTTAAAAGAGCCACTCCTGTTCTGTGTGTGTGCTGACACTATGATCCGAAGATGTGTGATGGAAAATGAGACGATGGAGATATTGGAAGCATGCCATTCCTCCCCTGTTGGGGGTCATCATATTGGTATCCTAACTGCCCATAAGATCTTGCAATGCGGCTATTAATGGCAGACTATTCATAAAGATGCCCATGAGTTTGCTAAGGCTTGCAGCAGATGTCAGAGGGAAGGAGGCATATCAAGGAGGCATGAGCTTCCTATGAACCCCATCCTTGTGATATTTGATGTTTGGGGCATTGACTTCATGGGTCCGTTCGTGTTGTCTGATGGGAACTAGTATATACTGGTGGTTGTTGACTATGTGTCCAAGTGGGTGGAGGCGGTTGGGCTTCCAAGCAATGAAGGTAAATGTGTCACAACGTTCTTGAAAAATAACAGCTTCTCAAAGTTTGGTAAGCCAAGAGCTATTATTAGCGATTGAGGCTCTCACTTTTGCAACAAATTGTTTCGTGCTTTGCTTGAAAAATATGGAGTGAAACATAGAGTTGCAACCCCTTTTCATCCTCAGACAAGTGGGCAAGTGGAATTTTCCAACATAGAAATTAAGTCAATACTGTCCAAGACTGTTAATGCCAATAGAAAGGATTTGTTGCAAAAGCTAGATGATGCTTTATGGGCGTAACGGACTGTGTACAATACTCCAATAGGCATGTCTCCATATCATCTTGTGTTTGGTAAGGCTTGCCATCTTCTGGTTGAACTAGAGCACAAGGCCATGTGGGCTCTAATGAAGCTGAACTTGGATTGGGGTACAACATCATTGCAGAGGTTAGGGAAGTTAAATGAGTTGGATGAGTTCCGCCTGAACGCATATGAAAGTTCAGCCCTATACAAGGAAAGGATGAAGCTATATCATGACCACAAAATAGAGAAGAGAGATTTTCAGCCGGGTGACTTGGTCCTGCTCTTCAATTCTAGACTTTGCTTAATTTCTGGAAAGTTGATGTCCAAGTGGATTGGACCATTCACGGTGGTTCAAGTTTTCCCTCATGGACCTATTGAACTTGAGAATCATGAGGGGAAAAGGTTTAAGGCAAATGGGAAAAGGATCAAGGATTATTTCGGTACAACTGAGGAGATCAAAACTATTGAAGCTTGGAGCATTGATGAGTTCATACCTCCCAAGGAGCTTGATGAAGTTTGAGTAGTCAAGCATCATGCATCGTTCCGCGATGTTAAATCAGGTGCTCCATGGGAGGCAACCCATGCAATTGTACTTTAACTTCTTTAGACCCAGTGCGGGAGTGGTTGATGAGGGAGCTGCTCGGGCAGCTGTTACCATTGATGAGAGGACTCTGGAGGTAGCCTCAGTTGTTGAAGAAACTACTACGGGCACCGATCCTAAGGGCCCGAAGGATACGACACCAGACACTGGCACTTAGGCACCACTGGTATGTTCTCGCCCCCTATATTTTGTATTTTCATCAGTGCATTGAGGACAATGCACATCTCTTTTGGTGGGGTGGGAACAACATGGGGTGTTTGCTATTTTTGATGGGTTTCTTGGTGAAGTCTGAGTAGCCGAGAAACCTGCGTCGTGTCGCGACAGTAAATCAGGCACTGCATAGGAGGCAACCCATGAGGGTACCCACAAGGTACCCGAATCCTTAGGGTTTTCTTGCCTGTGTTCTTTCCCTAAGGATTTTTATTTTTTTATTGAACCGGCATGTGTAGTATAGGGTGTATATAGTAAAATAATAAAAGGAACTTAGTGCAGCCTGTGATATGATTTTTGGAACTGAAATTTTGATTGAAAAATAGAGACCCTCCAAGTTTTTGTGTGACATGATTGTATCTGTCCTTGATAGACTGACCGCTACAGATCCACGCATGATATTAGGATTTAATCGACTTGATGAATTTCTTAAGCTAGAGCACGAACCTGATTATTAGTATACAATTGCTTGACTCTGTGCCATGAGTGTGTGAGCTTATTTTGACTTGTTCTTGCGTTGTGTGCCAATCTAGAACTTGCCCGGTTAGTCTTGCTTAGGTTCTAGGATGGTTGGTTAGGAAAGGATCATAGGCCATTTTTGAATTAGTCCACTTTATCCAAATGACTGACCAAATGATGTAAATACCCTTTGATCCCTGATTTTGAGCCTAAATTGACCTGTTTTGTTGATTAGCCTAATCACCTTCCCCATCTTTTTGCAAAACCTTTAGTTTGGCCATGGCCCCTCCTTAGACATCGTGTACCTCAACTCATGCAAATCGACTAAGTTAAGGGTGGCTACTGTAGAGGTGAGTGAAGAGTAGGGGTATGAAAAGAGAAAGTTAGTAATGAAAAAGGGAAATAAGGGGTGCGGCGGGCATGTTAAAGAAAGAGAAAAACAAAGAAAAAGAAAAGAAAGAAAGAAAAAGAAAATGTGAAAAAGAGTTGAATTTGAACCAAAAGCCGCACCCGTCACTTGTTGAAAAATAAAAAGGGAGAAAAAAGGAGAAAAAGAATAGAGTTGGTCCGATAAGTGGAGAAGAAAATAAAATAAAATATAGCATAGGGCCAAGGAGGGCTTAGTCACTGATTTCCATATCATAGAAAATAAGGGCAAGCCTATGGTATTGTGCACGCATTGCTTGAAAATATATTGTGAGTGCGAGTGTCTTTGTTCAGTCCCCAACTTCTTTATTCACAAATTATTTCAAGTTATTTTTGGATATTTTGTTACATTGATTTTGGTATTGATTTCGGACACAAGTTCTTGATATTGAAGCGTTCTTGAGTTTGTTCTTCAAGATTCCAATTTTCTTTGTTCTTCTTTGTAAGTATATCTTGATGATTGCTCAAACAAACATTAATTGCATACTTATGAACATGAGTAGATAAAATCCACAACTAGGGTTGTGGGAACCATGAAGGATTAACGAAGTAGGCAAAGTACTTAGCTAATCTAGGGAGGGTTTTAGGCATGTATTGTTCTTCCCTTCATTTTGATTGCTTTTTAATGGTGCGCAACGTTAGAAATCGTCTTATCCTTACTTGCCGGACCAAGGAGGTAACAGATGGGAAAAGGGTTGTTAACAACGAGATTTGAGGCTATCAACACTCATCTAATAGCTTGACCTTGTCCAGGAATAGATAATATGGAATCAAGGGTAAGGGTTAGTAAAGCGACACCCGCAGCCGGACCAAGGCGTGTGGTGAAATTCACCTAGTTGCCGGACCAAGGAATTAGGTGAACCTAACTTACAGATTCTACATGCTAAACACTAAACTAGTTAACCAAGTACAAAAGCCTTACTAAGTTATGATCTCATGGGGAACACGACCCTAGTCACTTCTCTTATTGATAACAATTGTTGAAATTTATCTCTGTTACTTGTTACTAATTCACATTATGATCTTTACTTGTTACTTTAAAAAAAATCTTTGAGGGAAATAAACGACTAAAAGACTGAGTAAACACTAATTGACCCTAGTCCTACCATATTCCTTGTGGGATCGACCCCAACTTTTAGTTGGGTTCTATATTTGAACAGCGACCGCTTGCACTTCTTCTAGAGGTATAATTTGGGTGCATCACAGAGGTATGAAGAATGAAACTTGGTACTTAATTTGGAGAAGTGTCACTTCATGGTGAAAGAGGGTATAGTGCTTGGCCATCGAATCTCTAAAAAGGGTATTGAGATCGACAAAGCGAAGATTGAGGTGATTGAAAAATTACCTCTACCAATTTCTGTAAAGGGGATTCGAAGGTTTCTGGGGCATGCTGGGTTCTATAGGAGGTTTATCAAGGATTTTTTCAAAATTTCAAATCCATTGTGCAAGTTGTTAGAGAAGGAGGTAAAATTTGTGTTTGATGAGGCATGTTTGAAGGCATTCGAGGCCCTGATTCCAAGCTGATATCTGCCCTTATTATTATCTCTCCTGATTTGTCTCAACCTTTAAAGGTTATGTGCGATGCTAGTGGAGTGGCGCTACGAGAAGTCCTAGGCCAAAGAAGTGAAAAGATTTTTCATCCTATATACTACTCTAGCAAAGAACTACATCTTGCTCAGAAGAACTACACTGTGACTGAACAAGAGCTGCTGGGTGTGGTCTTCACTTTAGATAAGTTCAGATCGTATTTGCTTGGCACCAAGGTTGTGGTGCACACTGATCATGCAGCTCTGAGGTACCTTATATCGCAGAAAGATGCTAAGCCGAGATTGATGAGATGGGTGTTGCTGCTACAAGAGTTTGTCTTTGAAGTCAAGGACCGAAAGGGTACTGAAAATCAAGTAGCAGACCATTTGTCAAGACTTGAAGAAGAAGCAATGCTGAAGATGAATGATGAGCAAGAGATTGATGATTGGTTTCCAGACGAGCAAGTGTTGGCTGCCTCGCAAGACCTGATTCCATGTTTTTCAGACTTTGCCAACTATTTGGCAAGTTATTTGGTGCCTCCTGATATGTCTGTTCACCAAAGAAGAAAGTTCTTGTCCAATGTTAAGAAATTCTTCTGGGAGGAATCATTCTTGTTTTGTGTGTGTGTTGATACTATGATATGTAGATGTGTGCCAGAAGCTGAGATTATGGAGATTTTAGAGGCTTGTCATTCATCCCCTGTTGGGGGATATCGTAGTGGTATTCGGACCGCACACAAGATCCTGCAATGCGGCTATTTTGGCCGACTATTCACAAATACGCTGATGAGTTTGCTAAATCTTGCAATAGATGTCAATGGTAAGGAGGCATATCAAGGAGGCATGCGCTTCCTCTTACTCCCATCATTGTAATTGAGCTGTTTGAAGTTTGGGGTATTGACTTGATGGACCCATTTGTGTTGTCTAATGGAAACCGGTATATATTGGTGGCTGTTGACTATGTATCAAAGTGGGTGAAGGTGGTTGCGCTTCCCAGTAATAGAGGTAAGTGTGTCACAACATTCTTGAAAAAGAACATCTTCTCCAGATTTGGTACACCAAGAACAATCATCAGTGATGGAGGTTCTCACTTCTGCAACAAGTTGTTTCATGCTTCGTTAGAGAAATATGGAGTGAAGAACAATATCGCAACCCCCTATCATCCTCAGTCTTGTGGAAAGGTGGAAGTCTCCAATCGTGAAATTAAGTCAATCATGTCCAAGACTGTTAATGCCAACAGAAAGGATTGGTCGCGGAAACTAGATGATGTTTTTTGGGCATACAGGACTGCTCTCAAGACGCCAATAGGTATGTCACCATATCATCTTGTGTTTGGAAAGGTGATAACACTCAAATATTGATTGCGACCATCAGATCAAAAACAATTTATATTCCCAATGGATGTCGGGGTCGTACCCACAGAGAACAATGTAGTCGCGATCGAGATAATAAATAATAAGAGCAACTTATTGAAGTTCAATTAACAAAAGGGAAAAGCTATCTAAAAGGGGGGTTTTAGACTAAATACTAAAGATAAAGAAATGCATATACAAGATATATTGATCAATGGCTTTCATATTTCTTTCGCAAAGAAAGGATAACAAGGGAGAAGTGGGAATGAGAATTCAATTCACAAGACTTGCACCAGATTAACACATGGAAAGTCTTGGCTAAAGGTTCACTTAACCGTCTTTCGATCAATCAAGCAACAATCCTCATGGGTTCTCTCGAATAACCACGAGTGTGCAATAACAAACAATATAACTTGGGTGAGTTGGGTCATTAAATTGGTCTCCAATCTTGCCAAAAGTTCCAAAGATTAACCAAAGATGCTTCCCAAAATGGCTGAGAAGAGTTTTATGTCAATTGGGGTTTCCAAAAATGGGAATTCCCAAATCTGTCTTGCAGCTGCCGATGTCTTCATCACGATCGCATGCATATGCCTCGCTATCAAGAAATGCTATGACTTCCTCACTCGTTGTCGTGTGTCCTCAACCTTGCGGTCGCGTATCCCTGATTTCTTCCTCTACGCGGTCGCATGGCTTTACTTCACGATCGTGTGGATTTAACTCTATCCTTTGCATCGTGATCACATGACCTACTCTCGCAGTTGCGATGAGCAACCTTGTGTTAGTGGTCAGAAGTCCCTTTTAGGTCTATTTTGACTCGTTTCCACTCAAATATTTCCCGAACACCTCTAGAACACAGAAATGTGTAGAATAGAAGTAATCTGTGTTAATTGCACTATTTATCCACTTTATACTAGCAAAAGCATAAGATTAAAAGCCAAATAAGGAGGTAGAATACCAACTTATCAAACTCCCAAACTTGAACTATTGCTTGTCCTCAAGCAACTAAAAATTCTATTTCAAGAGGTACACAACACAAGTGCAAAGACATCAATTCAAGTCAAGGAAAAACCCATTTCTAGCACCAAATATGACTTCGGTTGGCACTAATGATTAGTCACTCACATGGAAATTTAGTCTAAGCATTTCCCTCTAATCAAAACACAATTCACGGATGCAATGGAACATTAAGAACAAGCAAATTACAACAACCAATCCTCAAGATGTGAGTCAAAAACACTAGCTTACCAAAACATGCTCAATTGACTCATTTTCTGAGTTTATCAATGTCACTATCTATCCTAATTCACTTTCCCTCACAAGAATGAAATTACCAAAAAGACATTATATACAAAGAAAATCACAAGGGACAAATACAAGCACTCACACTCACAAAGATTTTCAAGTACTAACAAGTATCAACCATAGGCTTGCCCTTATTTTCATTCGCCACTAGCTTAAAAACAATCGCTCGGAGATCTCAAAGGGATTTTGTAAGCTTGTAATGTAGGTTTGGGGCAGGGTAGGATACATATTTGGATTCAAGTGACTACATACTCCTCGAACTCTACACAACTTTTCCATATCAAAACCAAAGCCATTTATTTTCATTTTCATTCAACACGAGGCACCTATTTCACTTATTTTTAATTCGGGGCCCAAAACTTTATCATTCTATTCACCTTGGAGGATTCATTTCTTTTCTTTCCTTTCCTCTTTTCCTTTTATTTTTCTTTCTTTTTCAAATTCTTCCTTATTTTTGGAAATTCTTTTTATGCAACAAACCATGATTTTCTCATTTAGCACTCCTCCAAGGTACCTTTTATCAACCCCCAAACTTAGGCTTTTAGCCTTGATTTCACATTCAAGGAGGGACTGGTTCAAGAGATGGATTCATGTTCAAAAATGGTTCAAGTCTTGTATCAAGGTTGCCAAAGAAAAGGTATTAGGATCAAGAGGGGTGATAATGATTCAATTTAAGTGCAATGGTGGCTTTTAAGGCTAAGTGGGCTTCGATAATCACAAAGAAGGCCTAAGATCATTTCTCCAACCAAAAGTAATCAAGACTAGCTTTAAAGACTAACTGGGCAAGTTCTAGTTAACACAATAAAGCACAAGAATTATTCAACTAAACCTCACCACACATGACATGCGAATCATTCAAGAAGGATCAATTTTAACTTCCTAAATAAGAACAAAAAGGAGTCACATCTTCCATTAGCACCGCTAATGAGTTAAGAGTCACAAAAAGATCAAAATAGTTGTCACAAAATCACTCTTTTCCATGCATTATTCACAAAAAAATTCAGAGGGGTATGCCCTTTTCCATTTGCATGCGAGACTAATTCCATTAGTACCAAACAAGTCAATTGCAACCAAAACCTAAAAAGATGACGATTTTCCCTTAAGAATGACATCACCCAGTATATCATTAGTCCAATTCATCTATCAAAATCGGTATGGCTACTGAAGGCTCATCAACACATAAATCTCATTACCAAGGCAACATGTGATTCACACATGTCAAAGTGTTAGTCGCACGTACAACGCACAAGCTAATTAGTAGCATGTGTGAAGCTCGTGCGGTGCGCACAATGACATGTGCGATACAGTGTTCTCAGCTCCCGCAAGTTCTTTCTAGCCTAACGGATAATCAGACTTACCTTGGCTCTAAAACATCCAACAATCCTACTATAAAAGAAAACAAAGAAGCTACAAGAAAAGAAACTGACAACCTAAACCATCAATTTCATCCATAACAACTCCAAAACCCGACAAAGGGCACAACAATGTAAAACAAGCCCGAGAAGGGTGCACCAATATCCAACATCAAAATAAACAAGCCCGGCAAGGGCACAACAATATCCAACAATCAAAATAGAATAATACAGAATCACCCACAACTACCATAATGCAGTGCCCTCACTACATCAAAATAAGATAAAAGTTTGAGGGGGCTCCCTGAAGGGTGTATCACTCAGAACAAGAGTTACTAGGCCCATAAAGGACTTAGTCTTCCTCATCAGCATCATCCTCAGCCTCAGACCTGCATAACTTCCTCAGAGTGCTCATAATCTTCATAAGGAACTTGCTTTGCTTCCTATCATGGTCCCTCTACTTTTTCTATCGTCTTTCCACCTTAGCCAACCTCTTCTTGATGTGTTGTTGCTTGCTTGCTACACTAGCTAGTGTAGGGCCAATGGGAGTAGTGGAGGATGACGACCTCGATGCTGGTATGGTGGAACTCTCACCCGAACCCGAAGGTAGGCCTGCTACAATCTGGCGAAGATGGGTATCCATGTCATAGACCTGGCTGGAGATATGGCGAAGTGTAGGGGGCCCAATTTTGAGGGGGCCAATAGCCTCAGCAGCAACAACTGACTTAAGTACCTCGTCGAACTCGGAAAATAGACCAAATAATGGTGAATCCATGTCTATATTCCTCTTCTTTGATGCTTGCACGACTCCTCTCTTCTTTAGAGGGTGAATCAATTTTTTGGGCTTCCTCTCATTTATACCATCCCTCTTTGCAATCCCGACTTCATACCATAAGTGAGTGATCAATGAAGGGAAGATAAAACTCTTGCTACTATCAAAGACCACTTGTTGAATTTCTTGCACGATCAGTTGCCCTACATTCACCGAAAGACCCTCTATCATAGCACAAATGACCTTTATTTTATCAGGAGTCACATCAGATTCATTCGTTGAAGGCCTAACTAGGGCACAAATCATCGAAAACCAAGTGTGGGTTTCAAGGTTAAACTCAGAGAACTCAATCCTTGTATTCAACTCTATCCATTATGGGACCGTGCCATCATGTAAATGCTCCACAAACCAATTGGTCCCCATTTCTGTAGCTCGAGCTTTGTATGTGGCATTGTCGACATATGGGAGGTGGTAGGATCCATTGATCAACTCCAGATCAAAATGAACTAACTTGCGCTGAACCATCACAACAAAGTCATTGGAAAAGTCTGTCTCAACAACATTAGCATAGAATTCTCAAACCACAGCAAAGTTCGCCTTGATAGGCTCGGCGGCAAAGCATAACCACCCGCTTGTAACCAACTTCCCATGAATGTCAGCCTATTTCTCTTCCAACCTATCCAACATAATACCTCACTCAATCGTGATTTGATTCATCAAGTGACAGTCATATAGTTGGGAGAACTGGAGGGAGACGAAGGTTCCTTGGTCAAAGTATACCTCGTCGTCCACTTAGTTGGCATCTTCATGTTCAAATTTGGCCATTTTTAAACTTAAAGTACCTAAGCGAGAAACAAGATCATCAAACACAAATATCGGCACGTAAAGCAATGTATTGGGATATGATTAGGCCAAAGAAATGAGCCAAAACAAGCCCAGACAGAGCTGAGGAGAGTTGCATTTTTTGATATTGTGAAAATTGGTCATCGCGATTGTGGAACTTTTCATCGCGATCGTGAAGACCAAAAATCTTTTTTTGGAAAATTAAAGCATTGCGATCACGAGATGGAGCATTGAGATAGGAGATTCAGGATCACCAACGCGATGTTCATATTCTTGCCCAAAAATATTTTGTTCAGACATTTTGTCGAACAAGTGCTTTGCACCATTTTGTACACAAATTTTACACCAATTGGGAGTCACTTTATATACCAAAAATCAGCAACCTAACAGACCTTTAGCCCCCAACCGGGTTTCAGTCACAATGTGTTACCAAACACCCGATTTAACATAATTTAGAAAACAAAAGATGACACCCACTTAGGTGTTTACAGTCACTCACTATAGAACAAGAAAGGAGCATCAAAGAAGAGAAAACGGAGATCATACCAGAGGAGTTGCAAAGATTCTACGGAATTGCAGTTCATGGTAGATTGTATTCTTGCCTTAGGAGAGAAAAGAAGCCAAGTTTCAAAGCAATTTTTTTCTTTTGAAACTACTCCTCTGATCATTTATTACCTGGAAACAATTTGTTTTCTCGCGATCGCGTGACCTTATCATGTGATAGTGATGAGTTAAGATCACACAACTCTATGCGATCGCGAAAGGTCTCACGCGATCTTGAAGAGCTATTGAGATTTTACCTCATCGCGATCTCGATGTTCAAGGGTTGCGATCGCGATACCTCTTCGCATGCTGAAATTTCAGAAATTTTCCTAGTGCACTATTTCATTGTGCAAAGTCAGGTGCGACGAGCACTATGGAAGGTTTAAAAAACACCTATTTCACACAAACCAAGATTTTTTATCAGTTCCCTGTTTGCTTGTGCGATGGCATGTGTGACGGGCACTCTTCCAGGTGCAAAAAACATATTTTTCAGAGGTATTTTTGGTACTTCTCAACACTTGGTTCCTCTTCTCATTCCTTTGGGCACCTAAAGACAAATCAAAAAGAAACAAAAAGTGATGTAAAGCATAAAAATCATGGGTTGCCTCCCATCAAGCACATAATTTAACGTCATGGTACGATGCAAGTTAATTCACCATCTAGATCACCTCTTAGAAGACTTGAATCTTCGACCCAGATTTGAATTGAACTTTTGGTGAAAATCATGGGGTGAAGGTGTGAACATAAGAAGGCCATTTTCTTGGTCGCATTTTGCACTTTTTACCCTTCAAGTGAGGAAGGTCGCTTTTCCCTCTTGCAACAACAAAATTTAAACTGGTTAAACCTCGATCCATCCTCCTTCCAAGGTCCTCCAAGAGCTTGATTACTTCAACTATCATCCATCCAACCAAACTCAAGGTCAAAGAGTGGTTGGAGTAGGGTTTGGGCGTCTCCACCTTCAATATTATTTCCTTCATCATATCCTCACTTTCGAATGTACTAGAGTCTTTCAAGATAAATCTTTAGACTTTTCTTTGCAACTCTAGTATCATTCGCTTAATCTCAGCATCACGAGTCATATATGAGGTCGTTGGTTTCCATAACAAATTCAATTCATGTGCATCCCTTGTGTCTTCCTCTTCAATAGGGAACAACTCAAAACTACTACCCACATCCGTTCATGTGCCAACACGGGCATTCATGTTAGTGTTCAAGTTTCAGATAGAAATTTCAAGTAGCCCGTCTTTTTGTCTTCTCTTGACATGCCTTTTTAACAATATCCCAAACATTAGTAACATTCTTTTATGTTGTTCCCCATAAGCCTCAAATTGGTGATTTAGATTTAACATCCATTCTAGGCTCACCACCTCACCTAACACAAATTTTTCTTCTTATTGGGGTTCAAGCACCACCGGTACGAATTCACTTTTGGATGATTCCATATTTTGCAAATCTTCATTATCGTCCCCAAAGTGTATTTGATTTAGCTCAATGTTCGCAACATGTTCATTTGCTCGGCTTGGAGGGTTTTCTTCATCAATTTGACCGAGAGGAGTAGACAAATCTGCCATGAGTTGCAAGGCACATTTTCTCTCCTCTTCTTCTTTATCCCTTGCATCCACAAAGTCTTGTTTTATGGATTGCACACCCTCCTCTATGATTATTTATTTGCCAAGAGAGTTTGAACCATGTCATAAGCACTTTCCAAGTAGGTGTCTTCTTCATCAACTTGAGCAAGAGGCATGGACAAGTCCACCATGGATTGCTTGGCATGATTTCTCTCCTCGCCTTCTGATACGCCCAAATTACAACTCCAATTATGAAGCGTAAGCGGTTGCTCAAATATAGAACCCAACTAAAGTTGGGGTCGATCCCACAGGGAATAAGGTGCAAATCAAGTCGTTAGTGACTTAGTTGACTAGTAATCGATAGTTTCCGGTAATTTGGGGGGGGGGGGTTGTGTGATCAATATTTGAACAAAGCAAATAATAATTTATGAATTTCAACGAGTAATAATCAATATAAGAATGAACTAGGGAAGTGTTCACCATGGCATCGTAACAATTTTGACTCAAAACTTAACCGGGTTCTTTCTATATGTATATCACGATGTGATTGAATTAATGGTATCATCTAAACGTTTCTCAACAAAATAGACGAATTTCCTTTTCAATTCTCTCGAACTTGAAAAGGTGAACTTTCTTATTTCAATCCTAAACATCAAGTAGATTAATCTAGTTACAGCATTACTCATAAGACGAGAGTTGGTAGTCTCGAATCCTCGTAGTTAATCAAATTTCGCGGTTTTAATCTCTTTGCTCAAGCAAATTAAACCTAGGCATGTCCTAATGTTTGCAAGCACTAGAAAACATTAATAATGAATGATTAACCACGTGACAACATATAAATTGAACCCAACGCTACCCGGAATCTACGTTGTTACTTTTGCCATGGATCCCACAACCCTAGTTGTGGGGAGTTTAGCCACTCATACTAGCAAAATGAAGTAAAGAAATCATAGTA
Source organism: Jaltomata sinuosa (assembly GCA_003996215.1). Lineage (NCBI taxonomy): Eukaryota > Viridiplantae > Streptophyta > Magnoliopsida > Solanales > Solanaceae > Jaltomata > Jaltomata sinuosa. Next base: position 56,388 of record QJPP01003108.1, on the reverse strand, counting down.
TTCATATGAGAAGAAAGAATTCTTATAATAGGAAATTACTACTTTACTTTGAACTTCGTAAAATCCGAGCACCAATGGTGAAAATCCCAAGAACAATGGAAAGAGAGGAAGAAGACGTGTTTGTGTCATGTTTTCCTCTCTAAAACTCGTCCAAACGTTCGCACAAAATATTAGTCAATGAATAATAAAATAACCCTAACAAAGGGTATTTATAGTAGCCCAGGAAATAAAGTCCAAAAATAGAATTTTCGGAATCCCGCGTCGCATTGATGGGTCGCCTGACGGACCGTCACTTATGTGACTGGCCATCACTTGAGCCGTCACTGCTAAACTGTGAGCTTCCAGGAAAATTCTCAGGTAAGTTGTCCAGCAGGTGACGACTTACAGCTTTATATGTGTTTTATAACAAATTTTCAGGTAAGTCGTCACCTGCTCGACGAATTACATGTATATAGGGTAAAAACACATTTTGAGGAGTGAGTTTTATCTTTGTGGCTTGGGTGACGGTCCGTCAGGTCAGTGATGGGGCGTCAGACGGGCCGTCATTCCTAGGCAGTGCTGGATGACTTGCTGTCTCGTCCTGGCGGCCTGGCTGACGGCCAGTCACAGGTGTGACGGTCAGTCATGCCAGCCGTCAAGCGTAATCAGTTGAGGTTTTTGAACATTTTTTCTTCCATTTCTATCTCTAGCTCCATTCCCTGCAAATATAACAATAAAACATCAAAAACCACAAAAGTTGCTTGAAAACTCGCGAGTATTCTTAGTTAAAGGCGTCAAATGTGCCGTAGAATCCCGGCACATCAAAACCCTCAACTTAAAACGTTCGCTTGTCCTCAAGCAACATGCCAACAAAAACAAATGACGACTCAACTAAGAATACAAACACATATCTTTAGCAAATCATGGCCTAATTTAAATCAAGCCCCCTGGTAGTACACAAATGTATGAAATGCTAACTTGCAAGGATCCAAACATGTCATTCCGATATGATAGAATATTCTACATACACACACAAAAGCTATCCCAACAGTCAATAGATGATACAGAAATCTCGGTGCCCTCACTACAAAAAAGTCCCACACACAAGATTTGGGACTCACACTCACAAACGATTTCAAACAATGCACATGCGATGCCATAAGCTTGCCCTTGCTATTCTATTTCAGTTTTTCAGAAAGCCGCTCAGGATCACTACAGGACTTGTTTTGGCTTGTAATGAGGCTTCGGGTGCAGGTAGGATATGTTTGGGGAATAGTGACTAAACCCTCCTTGGAATCACCGACCTACTATTTCCACTTAACTTTATTTCGTCCATCCTTATTCACCTTTTTATTCCCTTCTTTCTAGCTACAGGTGCGGCCTCTTTCTTTTGACAATTCTTTTTTTTCTTTTTTTTTCATCTCTTTTTCGTTTCTTTTTCTTTCTTTTCTTAGGCACACACCCAAAATTTTCATTTTATCCACAACCAATCTTATCCATCCTATTTTTCTTATCATTTACCTCTATAGTAGCCACCCTCAACTTAGGCTGATTGCCTGAGTTGAGGTGCACGATGTCCAAAGAAGGTCCAGGGCCAAAATAGGGATTCAAAGTTAAAAAGAAACAGTGACAGGTTATTGAAAGAATAGGGTCAATTATGGCTCAAACAGGGATCAAAGGGATTATTTGCATTTTGACGGTCTTATAGGCTAAGTGGACTGCACACAAAAAGGGTCTGTGATCCTTTCCTAAGCAACCAACTTCAAGCTTAACAAAATAGACAGGCAAGTTCTAGATGCATGCACAGCGTAAGAGTTTATAACAATAAACTCACACACACTTGGCACCAAGAAACCATACCACTACCAACTATCAAAACATCAGCTCGTCTTAAGCATACTTATTACAATCACAACCACACAATGACATTCAAGGATCCAGAACAGTCAATCGTTTCAAAGATAAGTACAAAATCAACTTTTTCAGAGGGGGCTCCTTTTAGTTCAACTTTCAAAAAGCCATGCTTGCTATAGACATCACAACACAACCAAAATTTAAACGACAACCTAAACATGCCGGTTCTACTAGATAGCACACTGGAGGGAAAAGAAACACGGCAACAAAAACCCTCGGTGGTGAAAGACTCACATGTATCCCAACAGCACCCTCAACTTAGACTAATGCATTGTCCCTAATGCATACATGTGAAAGCTAAAACTGTGAGAGAAAGGAATACTTGTGAAGCCAATAGGACTCAGAGTCTAGCATTATGCTGGAGACTACCAGGGTCTCCAAAGCAAGAGCAATCGCTGGAATAGGTGCAGACGACATCATCCTGTTGAGCTCCAACTTTCTCTTTTATCAGCTCCTCAGCTAGTATAGTGGTAAGTATTCCCGCCTGTCATGCGGGTGACCCAGGTTCGATCCCCGGCAACGGCGCCAAAATTTGATACGCCCAAATTACAACTCCAATTACGAAGCGTAAGAGGTCACTGCCAAATATAGAACCCAACTAAGGTTGGGGTCGATCCCACATGGAATAAGGTGCAAATCAAGTCGTTAGTGACTTAGTTGACTAGTAATCGATAGTTTCCGGTAATTTGGGAGGGGGGGTTTGTGTGATCAATATTTGAATAAAGCAAATAATCATTTACGAATTTCAACGAGTAATAATCAATATAAGAATGAACTAGGGAAGTGTTCACCATGGCGTCGTAACAATTTCGACTCAAAGCTTAATCGGGTTCTTTCTATATGTATATCATGATGTGATTGAATTAATGGTATCATCTAAACGTTTCTCAACCAAATAGGCGAATTTCCTTTTCAATTCTCTCAAACTTGAAAAGGTGAACTTTCTTATTTCAATCCTAAACATCAAGTAGATTAATCTAGTTACAGCATTACTCATAAGACGAGAGTTGGTAGTCTCGAATCCTCGTAGTTAATCAAATTTCCCGATTTTAATCTCTTTGCTCAAGAAAATTAAACCTAGTGTTTGCAAGCACTAGAAAACATTAATAATGAATGATTAACCATGTGACAACATATAAATTGAACCCAACGCTACCCGGAATCTACGTTGTTACTCTTGCCATGGATCCCACAACCCTAGTTGTGGGGAGTTTAGCCACTCATACTAGCAAAACGAAGTAAAGAAATCATAGTATTCATATGAGAAGAAAGAATTCTTATAATAGGAAATTACTACTTTACTTTGAACTTCGTAAAATCCGAGCACCAATGGTGAAAATCCCAAGAATAATGGCAAGAGAGGAAGAAGACGTGTTTGTGTCATGTTTTCCTCTCTAAAACTCGTCCAAACGTTCGCACAAAATATTAGTTAATGAATAATAAAATAACCCTAACACAGGGTATTTATAGTAGCCCAGGAAATAAAGTCCAAAAATAGAATTTTCGGAATCCCGCGTCGCGTTGACGGGTCGCCTGACGGACCGTCACTAATGTGACTGGCCGTCACTTGAGCCGTCACTGCTAAACAGTGAGCTTCCAGGAAAATTCTCAGGTAAGTCGTCCAGCAGGTGATGACTTACAGCTTTATATGCATTTTATGACAAATTTTCAGGTAAGTCGTCACCTGCTCGACGAGTTACATGTATATAGGGTAAAAACACATTTTGAGGAGTAAGTTTTATCTTGGTGGCGTGGGTGATGGTCCGTCAGGTCAGTGACGGGCCGTCACTCCTAGGTAGTGCTCGATGACTTGCTGTCTCATCCTGGCGGCCTGGCTGACGGCCAGTCACAGGTGTGACGGTCAGTCATGTCAACCGTCAAGCATAACCAGTTGAGGTTTTTGAACTTTTTTTCTTCCGTTTCTATCTCTAGCTCCATTCCCTGCAAATATAACAATAAAACATGAAAAACCACAAAAGTTTCTTGAAAACTCGCGAGTATTCTTAGTTAAAGGCGTCAAATATGCCATAGAATCCCAGCACATCACCTTCATTCATTCTAATGTCCACCAAACCTTCTTTTATGGATTTCATACCCTCCTCTTGGTTTTTTAGCGAGGCCAAGAGGGTGTGGAGCTTAGCCCATATACCTTTTTTTCTTGTTAATTGATGGTTTCTATTAGGATCACAAGCACAACTAGCAACATGGTTAGCATAAGAGGGGGAAAGAGGATAGTCATTAGGGTAATTTCTCCAATGTCCATCATGACCACCACACAAATAGCAATTATGCCCATCATAGGAACAAGAAGGTGAATACATCCCTCTCTTAGGGACAATCTTACATTTTTATTGAAAGTGGGGTCCTCCACAATAACAACAAGGATCATTATAACAAGGGTTGCAACCACCAACATCTCTATCATTTCGAGATACTATGAAATCAATCACAAAAAAAAATTTAAACAAAAGAAAAACAACTACTCAGAAAAATTAAACTAGAGTAAGTAAACTCAAATTCTAAACTAACTCAATACGCTAAATTATTCCCTGACAACGACGCCATTTTTGATAATGCTCAAATACACTCTCCAATGGAGGTGATTGTGATTTTCAGAGAAAAATACATTTTTATATTCCTAACTGATATCCGGGTTGTACCCACAGTGAACAATGTAGTCACGATTGAGCAAATAAAGAATAAGAGCAACTTATTGAAGTTCAATTAACGAAAGGGAAAAGATATATAAAAGGGGGTTTTAGACTAAAAATTAAAGATAAATAAATGCATATACAAGATAGAGTGATCAATGACTTTCACCTTGCTTTCTCCAAGCAAGGATAACAAGTGAGAAGTGAGAATGCGAATTCAATTTAAAAGACTTGCACCCGATTAACACATGGGTAGTCTTGTCTAAAGGTGCACTTAACTATCTTTCGACCAATCAAGAAACAATCCTCATAGGTTCTCTCAAATCACCACGAGTGTTCAATAACCAACAATTTAACTTGGGTGAGTTGGGCTATTTCTAACCCCCAACTCTTAGATGAGAGTTTCCGGCAACCAAACTATCTCTAGCCTTGATCTAGAGTAGAAACCCCAAATCCCCACTATTGAATCTTCCCAAATTTAGGGAAATCCTTTCTCAAGCAAAAATCTAAATTAGAAAGCTAAGTCAATGTTTGCAACCATTAACTATAAATTCAAGCATGAATGATTCAATAGATCCAAAAAATTAACCAAAAGCAAAACCTATATATGGATTGAATACCCAAACAAGTATTATCTCTAATACAAACCAAAATCTCAATTCAACAAACACACCAACAAAATAACAATTAAGAACAAGAGTTAAATAATAGAAACTAAAGATTTTATAATAAATTCCTCCAAATCTTCACTCCTATAGTGTTGGATGATCACCTTGCTCTCCAAGCTTGCCAAAAGTTCCAAAGATTAGCCAAAGATTCTTCCCAAAATTGCTGAGAAGAGTTTTATGTCAATTGGGGTTTCTAAAAATGGGAATTTCCAAATCTATCCTGCAGCTGCCGACGTCTTCATTAGGATCTCTTGCATATCCCTCGCAATTACGAGGCTCTATGAATTCCTCACTCATGGTCGCGTGTCCTCAACCTCGCGGTTACATAGCCCTGATTTATTTCTCTACGCGGTCGCATGGCATTACTTCACGGTAACATGGCATTAACTCTTTCCTGTGCATCGCGGTCGAGTGACCTACTCTCCTGGTCGCGATGAACAACCTTGTGTCACTGATTAGCAGTCCTTTTAGCTCCACTTTAACTCGTTTCCACTAAAATCTTTCCCGAAAACTACTAGAACACAAAAACCTGTAAAATAGAAGTAATATGTGTCAATTGCACTATTTATCCACTTTATACTAGCAAAATCATAAGATTAAAAGCCAAATAAGTAGGTAGAATACCAACTTATCAAATGAAGTGCCCTCTTCTGGTTGAGTTAGAGCATAAGGCCATTTGGGTGTTGAAGAAGTTAAACTTAGATTGGTTGAAAGCATTGTTGTAGCGGCTTGGGAAGTTGAATGAGTTCCACCTGAATGCATACGAGAGTTCAGCCCTGTATAAAGAGAAGATGAAATTGTATCATGACCGGAAGATCGAATAGAGAAATTTCCAGCCAGGTGAATTGGTCCTGCTTTTCAATTCCAGACTTTGCTTATTTTCTGGCAAGTTGAATTCCAAGTGGATCGGACCATTCAAAGTGGTACAGGTGTTTTCACATGGGGTCATCGAACTTGAAAATCATGATGGCAAGAGGTTCAAGGCAAATGGACAGCAGATTAAAGAATATTTGGGTACCACAGAGGAGCTCAAAGCAATTGAAGCCTGGAATCTTGATGAATTCATCCTGATCAAGGAGAATGATACTGTCAGAGTAATCAAGTGACTTGCGTCGTGTTGCGATGTTAAATCAGGCGCTACATAGGGGCAACCCATGAACCTTTCTTTTTATTTTTGCTTTTGTTGAGTGTTTTGGCGAAGTCTGAGTTTCCAAAACATTCTTGTTGTGCCGCGACTTTAAATCAGGCACTACATGGAAGGCAACCCATGGACTAATGTGTGTTGAATTTGCAGGAAGTGGTAAGATGAAAACAAAATTGCAAGAACTGCAGGTAAAAATGGGTCCTACGGGCCATCACAGGTGCCACACCTATGGGACTAGGGCATCAAAGCTAAAAAGATGCTAAGTGTTGAAGAAATGGTAGTCTGTCCCACTTCCACGCCCTACATGATGGGTTGTCCTGCACGAACGAGCGTGAAAGATGGGCGTGAATCCAAGACTGAGTTTGAAAAAGCCAATAGATTGTTCCCACGCTCCACATGACGGGACATCACAACCCTGACGGGCGTGGGAAGCAAACCCAAGATGCCCAGGTAAGTTACCCACGATGAGACATCGCATGCCCCACGGGCGTTGTGTAGCCTGTTGGCTGGGTTAGTCAAAATATCCAGATGCCCAGGTAAGTGAAGCATAATGGGCCATCGCGTAGCCTGTCATCTGGGTCAATCAACTAGGGTTAACAAATTTTAAAAGTTTTTTTGGCACTCGACCTGACCCGACTCCCTTTCCCCTCTTCCCTGCGTCCCTTAAGAGATTGACCTCCATCAAATTGAGGTCAAACCTTTCATCTCCCTTCTTAATGTTTTTTTCTTTCTCTCCTTAGCAAGATCAAATCCCCAAAGATTCTCAACCCACGATCATATCCATCTTCTCACATCCTATATAATCTTCACAATCATTAGCATCATTTAGCAAGTTCAATACATCACCCAAGACTCATGTTTTCTTCAAACTTTGCACAATACCAAGAGTAAGTTCACTTTCTCATGTTTTTTCAATTGTCTCTTGGTGTGTTATTATCTATGGGTTTGTAATGACGCAATTAGCATGTTGGTAATCGTAAGGAAAGTCACAAACCCTAGACTTGAACTATGCCTTTGTATGTGATTGTGTGTATGATGTTATAAAAATGGGAATTAGGTTTGTGAGTTTGGTCTGAGTAATGGGTTGTGATGATGCTCATCGGTGTTATATTTTTATTAATTAGGTGAGGGGAAAATCAATGGTATTGAATGAAAGATATGTGTTGTGCACAAAACCTTAATCCCATGGTCCAGCAGATGGGACATCTGAGGCACGACGGGCATCGTCTTGGGCGTTAGAAATAGATAAGAGCCTAAAAAAATGTCTGACCTAGTCAGAGAGTCTCTAGCTATGCAACAAAATTTAAGTGGATGCAGCTGGTACTGGTTGTTAAGCCAGCGGTGTTGCAGGCACTGCTGAGTTAACTTCTTTAGACCGTATTATGGGAGTTCATGGTGAGGATATTTCTCGAACAGCTGATATTGTGGAGAGGTCTGGGGAGGCGGCCTCTATTGGTGATAAGACTGTGGGAACTAATCTAGTGGTACCGATTATAGCTACACTCAATGACCGCGCTCAGGCGCCACACGTATGCCTTGTATCTCTCATTTTTTTATTTTTTGAGTGCATTGGGGACATTACACAACTTTTTAGATGGGGTGGGGTAGCGATGGTCATCTAGGTGATTTTTGTAGAGTGTTTTGGTGAAGTCTGAGTAGCCAAAACACTCTCGTCATGCCGCGATGTTAAATCACGTGCTGCATGGGAGGCAACCCATGAGGGTATCTATAAGATATACGTATCCTTGGGGTTTTCTTTCCTGTGTTCTTTCCCTAAGGACTGTTTAATTTTTGTTGAACTGGAATGTTTAGTATGGGATGTGTATTTGTAGAAGTAAATTAGGAATTAAACGCAGCCATGTTCTGATTATTGAAGAAATTCTATGAAAAATGGAGACCCCTCCAAATTTTTGTGCAATAAGGTGTTAGAACTGACCTTGATGGATCTGTAAATGACAGAATGTATATAACTAAGACAAGTAGCTTAAGCTAAAGCATGAACCGGTAGTTAGCTAATCTGCAGTCTAAACTCTGTGCCATGTGTGTAGTGAGCTGCTTAGTATCTATTCTTGATGTACTGTCAATCTAGAACTTGCCTGGTTAGTCTTACTATTGTGGTAGAATGGTTTGTGTAGGACGTGATCATAGGCTATTTTTGAAATTAGTCCACTTCAGCCAAATGACCTACCAAATTAAACTGAATCCCTTTGATCCCCGAATTTGAGCGTAAAAGTTAAACCTTTTTGTTGTTAGCCTATTCACCTTTCCTGTTTTCTTATAAATCTCTATTTTTGCCCTAGTCCCTCCTTGGACATTATGCACCTCAACTCAGGCTAAAAGCCTAAGTTGAGGGTGGCTACTATAAGGGTGAGTAGGAAATGTTGGGTATGAAAAGATCGGGTTAGTGTTAAAAACTATTTTAGCGGGTGTGGTTTGTGTGCTACAAAAGAAAGAAGAAAAGAAAAGAAAGAAGAAAAAAACTGATGAATAAAATAGTGCAAAAATGTAATAAAAGCCACACCCGAAGTCTGATAAAATAAAGGAGAATAAGGGAGAAAAACTGTAAGGTCTGAAAAGGTGGAGAATAAAGAAGTAACTGTGGTGTCACGGAGGGGATAGTCACTATTTACCCAAATGTACCATTCTCGTCCCTAAGCCTAAATTACAAGCATAACAAAGTCCTATAGTGATCCTAACTGAACTGTTTAAAAGACAAGGCATAGAAAATAAGGGCAAGCCTTTGGTATTGTGCATGTACACCTTGAACTTCCTTGTGAGAGTGTGTATGTTCCCAGTCCGTGTTTGTTAAATTGCAATTTTGTGTGATAGGGTTTTTTTTGTTGTGAGGTCACTAGAGTAGACCATGATTACTAATTGTCTAGTTTGAATGTTTACTGTGTATGCTAGCTTGCTCTTGAATATCATGTTGTCACTCATGAATCCGCCTTGTGTTGTTTTGATAACTTGAAATAAATGCACTGGTTTTTGAGCTGTTAAGTAGTAGGTAGTGTTCTGAATTGAAAAGGATAAGTGAATTATGTTGCTTCTATAGTTTCTAGTTTCCTTTTACTTAAGCGTCTTGTTGGTTTTGTTTTTTTGTTTGTTTCATGAGTACAAGAAAACATTATAATTTGAGGGTGTTGATGTGTCGAGATTTCACGACACTTTTGACGCTTAATATTAAGGATTTTTGGGTGTTCTTAAGCTTGTTTTGTTGGATTTTATGTTGTTTATTTCTTGTACAAGGAAAAGTATTGAACGAATGAAAATACAAAAGTGTTGTAGTTTTTTGAGCAAAAAAGTCATGCCTCACGGGTGTGGGATCCACTATGTCCCGTGGGAGAAGGCGTCTGAATGAGGCAGCCGGAGTGTAATGCATAATTCAGCCTGAGGGGCTGCCATGATGCTCGTGAGAGACACTATAGGATGTCGTAGGGCCCATCAATATGAGTCATAGAAAATGTGAAGTAGCCAAGTAAGGGCGACGGGAAACCACGATGCGCGTGGCAACTATGATGCCCCATCACAGTTGCCCGTGGAAACCAGGCAGCGAGAATAGTGAGAGGCCAAGGAGAGCCGACAGGCAACCACGATTGGCATCGCACCCACGACAGCCCATCGCAGAAACCTGTGAGAACGAGGAAGTGAACTTTGAGCTCAGATGGAAAAAAGCCCGACGGACACCCACGACGCCCTTCGCATCCACAACGACCCGTGGGGCATCCCATCGGTAGTGCCGCATCCATCTTTTCCAAGTCTTCATAGGATTTAATCATTATTGTCTATAAATACATCCTCTTAGGTCTTATTCTGAGGTTTTTACTTTTGTTACCAAGTGTTTAATGCATTGTGACTCATTTTTGAGACATTAATCCATAGTTTTGAGAATTCAAAGATTGTTCTGGATTTTATTGAAGTGCTCTTGTGATTTCTTCAAGATTCCAGATTTCTTTACTTCTTCTTGTAAGTATATACTCATGATTATTCCAATAATTCTAGTTTGTTTACTTATGAACAAGAGTAGCTAAATCCACAACTAGGGTTGTGGGAACTATGAAGGATTAACGAAGTAGACAAAGTACTTGGTAATTCTAGGGCCGTGTTTGTGCATGTATAGTTCTTCCCTTCATATTGATTGCTTTTTAACGGTGTACAACATTAAAACTCACCTTATCCTTACTTTTCGGACCAAGGAGGTAACAAATAGGAAAAGGGTTGTTCAACAATGGAGATTTGAGGCTACCAACCCTCATCTAATAGCTTGACCTTGTCCGGGAGTAGCTAATCTGGGATCCAAGGTAAGGGTTAGTAAATCATACACCCACGACCGGACCAAGGCGTGTGGTGAAATTCATCATTGTGAGGGACCAACTATTTAGGTGAACCCAACTTACCAATTCTGCATGTTAAGCACCACGCTAGTTTACTAAGTACTACGCCTTACTAAGTTATGATCTCATGGGGAACACTACCCTAGTCATTTCTCTCATTGATAACAACTTTTGAAACTTATACTTGTTACTTTTTTGATACTTAATTACAATAAATATTTGTCACTTAACCCCCCCCCCTTGAGGGAAATAAATGGCTAACAGCGCAAGTAAACACTAATCAACATTACTCTTACCATATTCCCCGTGGGATCGACCCCAATCTTTGTTGTGTTCTATTTCTGAACAGAAAGCGCTTACGCTTCTAAAAGGAGATGTAATTTGGGCATATCAACAATTGATGGTCTCGCAAGGTCTGAAGTACAACTCTAAGGTGTTGTTCATGCTCCTCTCTACTCCTTGAATAAATCAGAATGTCGTCGATGAACACCATTACAAATGAGTCCAAGTAGGCACATAACACACGGTTCATCAACTCCTTAAATGCTGCTGGGGCATTAGTCAACCCAAATGACATGACTAGGAACTCATAATGGTTGTACCGAGTCCTGAATATAGTCTTTGGGATATTCTCAACCCTAATCCTCAACTGGTGATAACCGAACCTCAAATATATCTTAGAGAACATTGTGCACCCTGTAGCTAGTTAAACAAATCATCAATACGCAAAATCAGATATCTATTCTTAATTGTCACCTTATTCAACTGCATGTAGTCTATACACATACGCATAGACCCGTCCTTCTTCTTCACAAATAGAATCGAAGCACCCCACAGAGACACACTAGGCCGGATGAACCCTCTACTCAATAGATTACAGAGCTGATCCTTAAGCTCCCTCAACTCAATAGGTGCCATCCAATATGGCAGGATAGAAATGGACTTGGTGCCCGGCTCAACATAGATACCAAAATCAATGTCACGATCCCAAGGAAGACCCGAAAGATCAGAAGGAAACACATCCAAATACTCGCAAACCATAGGAACTATCTCAGGAGAAGGTGTGATGGCACTAGTATCACAGAAGTAGGCAAGATAGGCTAAGAACCCTTCCTAACCAACCGTTGGGTGCTCATAAGAGATATAACTCCCTTTTCCATGTGGCTATCAGCACCCTTCCATATGATTGGAGGGATACCAGGCATCCAAAGAGTAACAGTCTTGGCGAAGCAATCCAAGACCACATGATAAGGAGACAGCCAATCCATGCCCAAGATCACATTAAAATCAACCATATCAAGAACAACCAAGTCTACCCATGTGTCTTACCCTTATATAGTCACCATGCAAGCCCGATACACCTGATCTACTATGAAAGAATCACCTACTGGGGCAGATACATGCAAGGTAACATACAAAGACTCGCAAGCAGACTCCAGACAAGTAGCATAATAAGCAGATACATATGAGAATGAAGACCCCATATCAAACAAAGAAGAAGCAGACTGATGACAAATGGAGATCATACATGTGATCACAGCATTTGAAGCCTCGGCCTCTGTCTGGCCTGGAACTGCATACATGTGGCTCCGACCGCCATGACCACCTGACCTATCGGACTGAGGACCATCTCTAGTACCCTAGGGACTACCCGTACTACCCTGTGAACCGCCTCTAACTGGAGGTGCTAGAGCCCTGGGGGCCTGAACAAACTGATCCAATCGTCTAGGGTGTTGCGCCGATGGGCACTCTCTAGAATAGTGGCCTATCTCGCAACACTCATAACAACCCTGACAAAACATACTCCGCTGTGAAGACCCGACCGAATAAAAATGACCACCACGACCTATGGACCCTTAATGGAAACATCGTGGAGCAGGAACAATACTCTGGCTACTCAGACCCTCAGAAGTATGTAATGCCTCCTGAACAGGCTGGCTAAGCTAAAACCGCTACAGGTGCTAACCTCTACCATAGTAGCCTCTACCAAGGGTCTGGTAACCACTGAAACTGCCTTGATGGCGAGGCATCTTATCGCTGCCCCCTTGGGCCTTGAAAAGTAAGCCCTTAATAGTATGGTCATGATCCACTACCTCCAGAAAAGACTGATATGATGCTACTATACCCTTTATAGCCAAGCAAATATGCAAGGTCAAACCTCGAACAAACCAGCGTACTCTCTCATGCTCGGTGGAGCAGAATCATAGTGGCGTGTCTAGATAACTGGTGGAAGTGAACCTCATACTCAGTCACAGTCATGGAGCCCTACTCCAACCCAGAGAACTAATCCATCAACCGCTCTCTTATGCTACGCGATACATACTTCTCCAAAAAAGCTGCGGAGAACTGGGCCCAAGTAAGCGGAGGTGACCCAGCCGGTCTGCAAGCAACATATGACCTCCACCACTATTTCGCTAGACCATCCAGCTGAAACTCGGTGTAATATGATCCATGTGACTCAACTAACTCCAAATTATGCAATCTCTCCTAGCAGCTAGTCAGAAAATCATGTGCATTCTCACTAGAAGCACCTGAAAACCTTGGAGGACCCAATCTAAGAAACCTACCAAGCATCTTCTTCTCCTGAAAATACATAACTGGCCTGGCAGGAATATGTGGTGCAACTATAGGAACCAGTAATACCTCAAATCTGAGAGCCGCAACTACAGACTGCTAAACCCTGTGCTACCGCCTGAGTAAAAGTCTGACCTCCATCTCTAACCTGAGAACCAATTGGAGTGGCCGGCGAAGCTGCTGGTAAATTCATACCCTCAAAAAACCCCAATAACGAAACTAATGTATCCTGCAATACTGGAGTATCCATAAAACTTGCCAGATAATGGGCTGGCCCCACATGCTCCAGCTCATACTGTACCTCATCAACCCTAACCTCATGCTCTGGTGATGGTAATATAGCCCGGGACAGAGCTGGCACCGCAGCCCATGCCCTACCTCGACCTCTGGGATGACCTCTACCTCATCCCCTAGCCGGGGCTCTAACTGCAAGCACAAGGGTGTCATCCATACCTGCTGCAGATCTCGTCTGAACCATCTGAGAAAGAGTGAAACAAGGATACTCATAAATTGATCAAGTCAAGAATGCACGACAAAGAATCAAACAATATGACATATTTCCTAGGAATGTCCTATAGCCCCTCACAGATTGTATATGGACTTCATCGTACCAATCCACAAGACTCTACTAGACACTTTGCTCTTGTAGTGGCAAGACCGGTGATCCTAGAGCTTTGATACCACTCTGTCAAGACCCAAAACCGGGCTATGATGGTGCCTGCATAACCCCCCGGTAGGCAAGACAAACCCAATAATGTGGAAGACAATAAACAGTTAAAGTAAGGAAAAGCGGAAGATATAAATGAAAAGACAGGGCCAATAGCATATATACATACCATCATAAAAAATATACAAAAGAAGGCCCTAAAGTAACAAAAGAGACAAAACATACACGAGAACCAACCCGGACCTTGTGTCACTTGTACAAGAACGACTAAAGTAAGGAGTAGCTATACAACAAACTTTGTCTATCCCAGAATACAAAATATAGACAGAATATACAAGATGGAAAGAATGTAAAGTATCCAAAAGCACCAGGAGCTCACCGCGATCCGAACTGCAACATGCCTAGAATGAATGGAGGATCAATGAGGGTGGCTCGTACTAGGTGCTACATAAGAAAAAGATGTAGAGTGTAGTATGAGTACCAAGACAACGGGTACCCAATAGGCATCATAGGCCGACCGAGCGCACAAAGAGAATATATATATATATATATATATATATTACAGGAAAGTAAAAAAGATACTTGGATCCACCTAAATCTAGTTGTAAAGCCAAAAATCGAAACAACTAAGACAATAAAGGATAAAGCAAAAAAAAACAGGAGTCAACCTAATTCAATGACAATCCAAAAGCACCAAAACCAATGCAATGGCATGAAAAACAATGTAATGTATGAATGCATAATAGTATAAACCCGAAATACCGTATCGAGCGCTCGAAATACCGCATCAGACTATGCATATATATGAATGTAGATGAATGGAAGGTAAAAACCCAGAATAATGCATCGGGGGTCCAGAATACCGCATCAAACTACAAATAATGCATAAAATAGTATTTTTTATTTTCTTGCCAAAACCCATAAAAAAAATCCAATATAATTCATTTCAATTCCCAAAATCACTGTAGCCATAGTAAATCTCATTTTGAACCAAAAACCTTGAAAAATACTTCTGTTCTGTGCCAATAATGTACAATGCAATATGGGCATGAAATAACCACAATAGAGGAACCATACACAACAAGGCAAAAACTGGGCAGAAATCCCCTCCAAACCAAGAGAACTGACCTGGAGCTCCGTCCAAATCCAAGCTATGGCCTCGAGCTCACAATTACACACAATGGTAGAATAAAGGGAATAATACAGGAAATAAAGCGAAAACATCCATGAATCTCTACTCTACCTCTAAAACCTCCTAAAAGCAGACTAGGGGTACTAAGCTATCCAAAACGATACTACAAGCTCCTAGGCTAAGGATAAACATAATGATTCTAAACTATAATTCAAAATGGCCAATTTAAATCGATAAATAGGATTTAAGCCTAAATCTATCTAAAGTCCAACCTAACATTCTGGTAATATATATGTAAATATAATCTAACTAAACTCAGTCTAGAAAGTAAATTGTAACCTACCTCGGGGCCGAACTACAAATATGAATCGTCACTCATGCGCCTTACCCTTCCGAACAACCTCAGAAAGCTGCCACACTTTCAAGAATACAATCCAGATGTTATGAAATACTAGAAATAATAATGATATGAAAGTTTTATTGTAAACACTATATGGAGAGATCCAGGGTTGAGGCATTTACTTCACATTCATGCATAACTATGGTTTCTAGCCAGTGTTGATGTTTATCGTGATTGTTGATCCACAGGGTTGATATTACAACTTGGGAATGGTCATCCTCTAAGTCATCTACCCAAATTAATTTCAAAAATACATCGTTGAGTGGGGATGTGAGTCTTTAATTCAAATGCATTCAACTATCATCCCATTCCATTAACAGAGTGGGGCATTTAGGTATGTCGCTATCCTAATCGCAAATCATCTCTTACAATTTCTAACTAACAATAAAAGATATGATCCACACTACCTATGTTATTCATTTTTTCCCTCAACTCCCATGGTCAATTCATTTTGAGACTAAGATTTATCCTAAAGTTCATGACGCTTTAGAATAGTAAAGCAAGAACGCAAGAACAATCACATGACTTGATAAACATATAAACCAACTATAAAACCATAACTAAGAAATCATGTTGTAGCCTAAACCCTAGAATGAGGGTGTTTATCCACTCATAGTCTTACAAATAATCACCATATATGAGTTCATAAAGTAAAACTACAAGAAAGAAAAGTTAAAGAACAAAGAACCCTAGTTTGAGCTCCTTGATGTCTCCTTTGCTCTACAATTCGTGTGTCTTCCAAAGATGGATGTAAATGTGGCTAAGTAATCCTTATATAGTGTTTTTGATCGTCCATAGTCTTCCCCATATGATACATATGCATTTACTACTTTGCCCCCAACTTAAACCAAGTTAAAACCCGATTTTTGACGTTTTAGGAGGGGGAGGGGGGTCGCGTCATATGGCTGGCTGCGTCGACAAAATAGTGGACCTCCATGATGGGGGGTGCGTTGCTGATCCTGATACAATTCCTTGGGGTTTTCCAGGCATGGAATCAACCTCGGCCTTGAGAGGTGCGGCGCATGGCCCCCTCCAAACGTGAAGGTTCGTCCATTTTTTGCTCTTTTCTCCTCGTTTACTTGTTCCTGGATTCCCCACTTCTTGTGGCTTGTTTGTTGGATTTATTTAGCTTCCATATATGCTCCAATGGTCTCCTACAACAATTCATAACACACATTAGTCCATTTAACACAATAGAGCTCATCAAAGTACACTAGGATACGCGTCGTTCAAACTAGCAAGGCTAGTTTTCTTGTCATAACTCTATTTGATCATTTTGACTCTTGATTTGTTCCAAATGCACCTTAAACACTATAAACATGTACTTTAGCAACCAAATACACATATACAAACTATATACCTCAATAACACATCAAGTTATCCTCAAAACTAAGCTAAATGTCCATAGATAATGACACTTAGGTGTATAAATATGCCTAAGATCACCACCCCATACTTAAAGCCTTGTTCGTCCTCGAACAACTCTTTACATTAATCACAATAAAGGAAGAACCCAAAATCCCTATTAAAACTAATACACTCAATCTAGAACTACAACAACCACATGTATAGCCAGTTCTACATTTGGCATGCCATATTACAACATGAATCACATGAATACTACTACAAGACTCCCTAGCCTCAAGAATTAACTATACTCAGTTGGAAAACTCATACACATTACTCAACAAAGAGATCATACATGTCACCTATCTATCATCAAATATGCGCCCTTACCACAAGAGCGTTACCCATATTCACTCACACATATGCAAATTATCACAAGAATGGGTGCAAGAATCAAATTTCACTCACTCTCACAAAGAATTCGCATGTCACATAAGATGAAACATAGGCTTGCTCGTAGTGTAGAACTCCACTTATATCATAATGTCTAAGCTCAAGATCAAGTAGGACTTTAAGGATTGTAATGTAGGCTAAGGAATGGGTAGGAACTATTTGGTCAAGAATAGTGACTATCTTTCCTAAGCATTTTAATACATCACATTTTACATCAAACATCATATCCAACAAACCTATTTTACACCATTATTATCTTCCCAACTTTCTTTTGTTTTTCCCCATCCTTTTAATGTAGCTTACACATCTTTAGTAGAGAGTATTTGCTATCAACACATGATTTTTCTTCTTTTCATTACATTACTCCCTACCCATAGCACATAAACCTTTTTATCACACCAACAACTCTTTCATTGGGGCTTCACTTCACACTTTCCTTCTTCAATTTTTTCATTGGGGCTTCACTTCACTCTTTCCTTCTTCAATTTCTTACAGTCCTTAACATCTTAATTTCTCAACTAAAGTGCTTAGGAGTTTTGGATCAAATTGCGGGCGATTAAAAGAAAAGGAATAAGCTATATATGAGGCTACCAAAGAATAGGCTAAAGGCTCAACGGGGCTAGATAGGATCATGCACAAAGGGTAGATAAAGATGGTATAAAACACGGCTATCAAAGAAATGTCTATATCATCTCATAAACTCAATATTCTTTATTTCGGTTTGCAAACACACGGGGCAAGTTTTAGACACAAAAATGATCATGGAATAACAAAACCTCACTCACACACCGCACATGTTCAAATAAGGACGGCTACCTATAGACTCTCAACCAAGCAATAGCAAGAATTCAACATTAAGCCAACATCACAGACAAGTCACATAAATGAGCCTAGGTGTCTCAACAATAGTCATTCAATTCTTCCAATCATGCCATAAAATAAAACACTAACTTGCAATAAGTAATCATGTGTAGCATCTAGCAAGAGCATCTCGATTTATTCCTAATGATAAAAATTTTAAATTTACTCCTAAAAATCAAAAAGGATACTGGGTTCAAAGGGCTCTCCCTCGGAAAAAAACTGAAAAGAAAAACCGAGGGGTGGGTGAAGTGTGCTTCTACTAAACAGACAAAACAGAAAACAAACAAACAAAGATAAAATCTTTTTGTAATTTTTTTCAATTTAATCAAAAACTTACAAATAAATAAAACTAGACACCTAATAGCGCACTTCACCCTAAACAAATTGGAATATTCCCACCCCACACTTAAAACCATACTTTGTTCCCAAAGTATAAATTAAAAGTAAAGATAGATATAGTCATCGAGGCCTCTAGGCCTAGCTAGTAGCATCAAGTCCATCAAAGGGGTCCGGAGGACCCCATACTTAGTGTTTTCCATGCTCCTCAGTATGATCTCAGGTACTCAGACTTCCCTTCAACCTGTCAACACAACACAAAAACAACACCAACAGTGATACTAAAGAAAAACTAACATGAATAAAAATACTACCTTAACTTGGGTTGCCTCCCAATCAGCACCTAATTTACTGTCGTGGCACGACTCACCTCATAGATTTCATTCCCATTCTCTCATCTTCTTTCTCCTACCTGGGGCCCATTTTCTCCTTCTTTTCTGACCTCTTGTATGCTCACACTCGAGGTCTGTGGCCTTTCTTAAACCTACCTTCTCAGAATTACATTCAAGTCTTTCAGGTTCAAGCTTGTTTGTCAATTTGGGCAGCTCTATGAGAGAGTCTAAAGAAGTAATTATAGGTACTCTCTTCTCCACCCCACACTCATCCACTTCCATCGCTGTGATCATGCATAGATCTTTGTAGTGTGAGGGTGCGTTGAGTTTTTTGTACACTCTGAAGACAACTTCATCATCATTTAATCTCATCTTGGGCGTGCCTTTTCTAACATCAATCAGTGCTCCAACGGTAGCCAAGAATGGACGTCCCAATATGATTGGTACCCTATTATCTGCATCATAATCAAGAAAAATAAAGTCAGCAGGAATAATAAACTTACCAACCTTGATGAGATCATCCTCTATGATTCCTTCGGGGACCACTCTAGTCCTTTCTACCATTTGTAGCACAACTGATGCAGGCCTTGACTTCCCCAATCGAGGAGTGTTAAACAATGAAAGGGGCATAAAATTTATGCTCTCCTCCAAGTCACTCAAAGCCTGAACAACCTTGATTTCACCAATATGTATAGGGAGGGTGAAACTCCCAGGGTCTTTGAGCTTTTTAGGCATCTTGCTCATCACCACTGCACTGCACTCTTCATTAAATGCCATAGTCTCAATGTCACAAAGTCTTTTTTTATTTGTCACCATATCTTTCAAGTACTTAGCATACTTTGGCATTCCCTGCAAAACATATATAAAAGGAAGGTTAATGTGAAGTTCTCTGAATGTGTTAAAGAACTTCTTAAAACAAGAATCTTCTTTTTCTTTCTTATGATTTTTGGGAAAGGTGGTGGTATTCTATTTTGAGGCTACTCAAGTATCTTCCTATTAGGGTACTCAGACTTCCCCTTTTTTCCAGCTTCTTTAGATTCATCCTTCTTTCCTATCCGGTTGGAAGTGATCAACTCTTCTTGCACCTCATGATTTTTCTTTGGGGGTGCATCATTCAAATCTCTACCACTCCTCAAGGTGATAGCCATCACTTGCTTTGGCTTTTTTGTATCACTAGGCAAACCCCCTGAGGTCTTGAATTATGGGTCTAAGCTAACTGTCTCATTCGAACTTCTAATGTCTTTGTGGCTAATCGTTGTTTTTTTATGTCAGCAACCATCTTTGCTTGATCAGCAACAATCTGTTCTTGATTAGCCATGATATTTTTCAACATTTCCTCAATATTGCTGGCCTGAGTGTAGTTCTGCGTACCTTTCTGCTACTGAAACGGCTGAAGTTGAGCCTGATTAGTGCCCCAAGAGTAAGTGGGTTGAGTCTGCAAGTTGCAGTTGTAGGCATTACCATAGTTTTGACTAATTTTCTATGCATTGCCCATAAAATTTACCGATTCTGGATTCGCACCACATATGTCTACAGAGTGACCACTAATACCACACTTTTCACACAAAGTCTGAACCTACTAAACTGTGTTTACCTGAGCCTTAGGTTGACCCACACTCAACTTGTTGAACTGAGCCATCATCTGAGTCCAAAAACTGGTTAACTGTGTCGCTATTGTTGTGACACTATCTACCTCTATCATACCTGCAGGCCTTTTTACCATATTTCTATACATATCACCATGACACCCTGGATTACCTTGTGCAATATGGTTGAGGAGAGTATACAACTCATCATAGGTTTTCTCCAAGCTTGACTACCTGCGCTGAATCCAACAAACTTTTCGTGTTGTGGTCAAGAGTTTCAACAAAGGTGTGAGTTAATACCTCATTAGTGTGCTGGTGATGTGGGTAATCCTTGAGAAGAGACTTGAATCTCTCCTATGCATGATAGAGATTCTCGTCTGGTTTCTGCTTGAAGCTTAGAATTCTACTCCTCAACTTTGTAGTTTTTCTTGATGGAAAGAATCGGATGAGGAACTTCTTTGCCAAATCATCCCAGGTTGTAATTGAGTTTGAAGGTTCTGCCTTCAACCATTTCTTTACTTCTACCAAAAGTGAGAATTGGAAAAGTGTGAGCCTCACGTAGTCTGTGGAGACTCCTGCGGGAATGAACGTGTCACTAATCTCCAGAAAGTTTTGGAGATGCACCTGTGGGTCTTCATGTGACAACCCTGTGAACTGCCCCCTAGTGTGCAACAATTGCACCAGGTTCTATTTCAGATCAAATCGGCCTCCTGCGGCTAGATTTTGAATGTAGGAGGTCACATTAGTTGCGAGTGGGATTGCCACTTTGGACATTGTCCTTCGTGCTGGTAGTGGTTCCTCTGCCATGAATGCAGGAATAGTCTCAGCCTGTTGAACTTGCGAGATTGGATTGAGAAGTGCTGCTTCTCCCCTTGCTTGGTGCAAGTGTTTCTAGGGTTGAGGAAGTGGATCAACCAGTTCCTTATCCCCTTCCAGTGTGCTCGAGATTAAAACCTGTGACTGCAAATTCAGTAGCTCAGACCAAGTTATTAGCACTTATCAAACACAATAGAAAAAACCAAAAATTATAAGGTTGTTAATTTTTCAAGTCCCCGGCAACGACTCCAAAAACTTGTTGCGTCTCAACTGCACACGCATGTGTACATGGTCGTGCAAGTAATAAAGTTGGTCTTGCGAGCCGAATATCGATCCCACATGGACATGGTGTTTAGAAAATGATCCAACTTAATTATTACTATTGTTAGTTAAACAAGTGCAATTCGTAACCAAGAGTTTGAGCTTTGTTTTTATAAACATAGTAATCCTAGCATCTAAGGTTGGATAAATGCCTGGTAAGGGCCGACCCCTAAATTGAGGAACTATAGTTGCATCTGGATGGGGCTCTAGAGTCTGGAGCCCTAGATCAAATATAAGATCAGGAGTCTGACCTCCTACCCAATTCTGTGAGCCATCTAGTGTGACGGGTAGAATATCTACCTGTGTTATTATCATGACCTAAATGTCCGTGAGTGGCACTCACACTAATCTTCCAGTGGGAGAACCATCTAACCCGAACCTTAACTATTATACTTAACAAAATTTTAAGACAAAATAAAAACCAACTTAAACAATCATGAAGGTCGAAAACTGATATAAATAAGTGCGAATTTTTTTGACTAACTAATACATTCCCCAAGAACTGAAACTCATCGTGTCAGAGCTCTAAAAATAACCAATGTCTAAGATATCCAAAAATAAAATAAAATAATAAAAGATCTCCTTTGTCCGAGAGAAGGACAATAACTAGAGGAGAATCCATAACAGCCTTAGAAGTAGTGCTCACCCTTGGATCGTAACGTCTGCCGCCTATTTTAGACGAGGTTACATCTCAGCCTTTGGAACACGGTATGTACAGAACAAAAGAAGATTAAAGGGTAGTATCAGTAAAAAATAACTATGTATTTGTAGGTATCATATGTTGACTCAGTTTAGAACAAGTATACAATTAAATCAAAAAGTAAGTTAAAAAGGCACTTCAACACTTAGCATATATTTCAGGCAACAAGTAATCAACTCAACTCAATCATCAACATTCATATCAAGTCCACATATGTCACCAAATATCACCATAATGATATAGAAATAACACTTTTATCAGTCATATCACATGAGGTTATGTTCATCTAACATGTACAAACACTTAGTCTCATTAGTTTTACCCTAGTTCATGTTCCATCTCACAATATCTAACACGAGGACAAATAAATATAAAAGGTTGTACACTAATGCTAAAGGGTCTTATTTCTTCCCAACTAGCTAGTTCTTTAGGGGACGCACTAGGGTCCATGTACCATACCAACTCGTGGTATCTGGTCCAACTAACAATAACAACAATAAATCTATGGTTCCAAGTCTACCTCTGAAGATACATCACAGCGCACTAATTACACGCACACTTAATCATTTTAGTTATTTACTCTGTTTCATATACCTGCTACTTATTTATTCAAGAACAACATGAAAACAATCATCATTCAAACATATCCGAAGGACAATCACAAGTCATATAACTTAACCACATAAGTACACTAAAATAAGTCTTAACTCTAATTTAAATGATAACCTACCTCAACTATCAAATTACCAACCACAAGCTACTTAGAAATAACATTGCCTTTCCTCAATTCTTTGGAGTGTTCATAGTCTATAAATAAAAATACAAGAGTAATTAATTATTTACTCTTCATTTCAGGCCTTGGGAATAATTCCACAGTATTCATATGATCAACATTCAAGAGATTTCTAATCAACTTTTCCTTCTTTGAGAAATTTTTATGCTAAAGATTACATATTTATGAAACTCAAGGTTTCCCATTAGTCCTAATCATGTTTAGAACTACCAATTTCATTCTAGGAATCATAAAAGAACAACTTAGGAGCAATTCTAGGTCAAATTACACCTACACATAGGGTTTTACCCACTTTTTACACTTTCAGGGCTCTAAACTCATAATTCCACCATTAATCTTTAATCTAATGATCTTTTAAGGGTTAATGGTTGACAAAAAGATTTACGGAGTAACTTACCTTGAATGAAGGAAAATGTCCTAATCTTTGGGAAAATTACCTTTTGGATCTCTAGAATGCAACTTAGAGTTTGTGAGAAATAACTCTGAAAAACTGTCTTGAGTTTCAGAAATCTGCCCCGTCACCCATAACGGGAGGGCGAGTCTCGCTATGGCAATCTACTGTTGTGGGACCTGGCTCACTATGGCAATCTTGTGACCGCTACAGCAGAAACGTTACAACTATAGTGACTCATAATAGTGAGAGCCCACCTAGCCACAATAATCTGCAATTTCCAGAGCATCGCCAACTCGCTCAAAACCTCTCATTTCACAACATACTTCAAATTCTAGACATCACATATCAACCCCGGCATGGTAACTATCATAACTAGAGTTCTATAAACCTGATTTCTATCCCAAAACTTCCTACGGGACCCTACAATAGTTAACTATCCATAAATGGACACTACACTATCAAACTCCAAACCATGAATAAAGGATCACTACTCAAGCACATAACACTATATTTTCATCAAAGCTCACCCTAGATTGAGTTTTATTAACACTAATCTTAAGGACTTTTCTAGCCAGGTGCATATGCCCTAACTTTAGCATAACAACAGAACATGTCATTACATCAGATACCAATCAAATAATTATTCATT
Organism: Jaltomata sinuosa; assembly: GCA_003996215.1. Classification (NCBI taxonomy): domain Eukaryota; kingdom Viridiplantae; phylum Streptophyta; class Magnoliopsida; order Solanales; family Solanaceae; genus Jaltomata; species Jaltomata sinuosa. Next base: position 32,340 of record QJPP01003108.1, on the reverse strand, counting down.
CTCGAATGACAACAAGAAGAAAATAAGAGAAAATGAGGATTAACCAAATCAGTCAATAAGTGTGGATACTCTCTACGTATGTTCGCTTTGGTCTCCCAAGTGTCTTCTTCAACAGGATGGTTATCTACTGGACCTTTGCAGAAGCAATCTCCTTAGTCCTTAATTTATTGACATCTCTAATAATAATTGAAATAATTTCCTCTTCATAAGAGAGGTTTTCATACAGTAGGACCGAATTCCAGCAAATTATGTAGTCACCATCTCTTTGGTAATTTTTAAGCATGGACACATAAAATATGAGATGAACTCTTGACAAACTCAAAGGCAATGCCAATTTATAGGCCACCATCCCCACGCTCTGAAGAATCTCAAAAGGTCCAAATGAATCTTGGACTTAGCTTCCCACGTTTACCAAATCTCGTAACACCCTTTATGGGTGAAACCTTGAGCAAGACTTGTTCACCTTCCATGAAATGCATATCCCCCACCTTCCTATCTGCATACTTTTTTTGTTAGTTTTGAGCCGTTAGGAGATTTTCTTGGATGAAATACACCTTCTTTATTGATTCTCTCAAGAGATTTTTCCCCGCGGCCTTACTATTAATGAATTAACCCAACCAATTTGAGATCTATATCTATTCCTATATAATCCTCAAACGGAGCCATATCTTTGCTCGAATGTTAAAATTATTATAAGAAAATTCAACCAACGATAGATATTGGTCGCAATAACCTCCAAAATCCATCACACATGAGTGGAGCATGTCCTCCAACACCTGAATCATACGCTCAGACTGGTCGTCAGGCTGAGGGTGAAAAGTTGTGCTTGCTAAGGTCTAACCTAGTTCCCAACTCCCCATGCAGTTTCAATCAAAAGTTAGAGGTAATTGCGTGCCTCGAGATAATAGAGATAGGCACCCCATGCAATCAAATCGCCTATTTGAGGTAAATCTTGTCTAACTTAGCCACATTGTAAGTCACTTGAATGAGAATGAAGTGTGCAGACTTCGTCAATCTATCTAAAATAAGCCATATTGAATCATGCTTTCCCAAGGTCTTGGCCTTCCCAAGATTCATTGGACTCTACCAGGCTTCAATTCATGGATTTTCTCTCCCACTTCTATTCAGGAATGGGCATTCTCTAAAACTTATCACCAGGCTTCTGGTGCTCATATTTCACTTGCTGATAATTCTAATACTTAGCCATAAAATCTACTATGTCTCTTTTCATTGGACCGTACCAATAGTGTTGCCTCAAATATCGATACATCTTGGTCACACCAGGATGTATGGAATATTTTGAACACTAAGCCTCTGCTAGAATCATAGGAAAAAATTCATCAACACGGGCCACACAAACTCGCCCTTTAATTTGCAAGACACCCTCATCATCAATCATGGCCTACTTGGCCTCACCCCTGCATTAATACGACACCTAACCCAGATCATGAGGCATCACAAAACAAAATAAAATCCTTACCTTCCACTGGCAAGGCAAGAATAGGAGCAGTAGTCAAAACGTTCTTAAGCTTTTGGAAGCTCTTCTCACATTCATTTAATCGAAGAAAAGGTACCTCATTCTGAATCAAGCAGATCAGATTAGTAGCAGCTGATGCAATCCCTTTTACAAATCTGCGGTAGTAGTTTGCTAACCCCATGAAGCTATGAATCTCGGTCACTGAAGTGGGCCTAGACCAATTGTTAATTGCCTCAACATTCTGCAGGTCTACCATTACCCCTTCATTTGAAACTACATGCCTTAAAAAGGACATAGAAGACAACCAGAATTTACACTTGGAAAATTTTGCATACAACTCCTTTTCCTTCAACAAATACAACACAATCCTAAGATGATTTTCATGCTCCTTAGAATACACTAGGATATCATCAATGAACAAAATAATGAATGATTCCAGATTAGGCCTAAATATCCCATTCATCAAATTCATAAAAGCAGTCGGGGCATTAGTTAACCAAAAAGACATCACAAGGAACTCATAATGCCCGTACCTAGTTTGAAATGCAGTCTTAGGAATATAAGAAGGCTAAATTTTCAACTGATGGTATACAAAGTTCAGATCAACCTTTGGAAAGACTGATGCACACTGTAACTAAGGGAAGAATAATATATCCATAAACACCTTCCTAGAATTGCTAAGTACTTTGCCTGCTTTGTTAATCTGTCATGGTTCTCACAACCCTAGTTGTGGATTTAGATACTCATGTTCATAAGTAAATAATCAAAAGTTTTTGAAGCATTCATGATCATATACTTACAAGAAGAAGTAACGAAATTTGGAAACTTGTATAATTGAAGAAAAATCAAGAACCGATGAATATGTTAATCTCTCAAAACCAAGAACAAATTAATACCAAGTGTTTACGAATATGTTTACTACATAATACAGAGCATAAAGCGTAAAAGAAAATCTAGAAAAAGTATTTATAGACATCACAAATACTATCCTAAATAGACAAGAAAAACTAGATTCATCAACTTCCACGGACACATTTTACGGTCCGTGGAAACTTCTATGGGTCGTGAAATCCACTCATGTAAATTGGGATTTTTGCTCATCCTTGGATCATTTTCTACGTATAGGCAGTACGACTCGTGGATGGGTCCACGACTCATGGAAGCCTCTCTTGGATCTCTGGCTTTTTTTCTCCTTCTCTGATTAGGTTCCACGGATAGGCAGAACAATTCATGGATGGTTCCATGACTCATTAAAACTCTACTTCTGGGAACCTCTGTAGTATGTTTCCACTACTGACTTCCATGACTTGTGGATGCTTTCACTACTCATGGAGTTGAGTCGTAGAAGTCAGTTCAAGCCTATTTTCCACCCTTTTTATGTACTTAGCTCCCAAACCTTATTTTCCTGCATAATACCTAAAAACAGATCAAAACTACTAAAAATTGCTAAAGAACATACTCCAATTCCAAGTTGTAAGCATCAAAAGTGCCAAAAAACCACGGCACATCAGCAGCTAAACTGCAAAATATAGAAGTTATAGTGTAATAATTTCATAATTCATTGACCTTTTTTAACAAGGTACTTAACATGCATGCTACTGAATTTAGGAAATAGTAGCATATATATTCCTACATCATAAAGCATGTTACGCACATACAATTTTACCCATGATGTACTACAATATGTTCACATAGAGATTTCTGGCTACTTTTCCACATAGGCAACTAATGCCTTTACCATCTATGAAGAGTTCAATGTGCGCTATTTTTATTATGATTCAAAAATTTTGGCCATGTCTTACATAGATCAATATACAATATATGGATATTTCTTTTACTGGACAAGCTTACACAATACAACTTTTATCAATGAAAGGGGATATGCATTGCCATTTGTAAAACATATAGCATAAAACATGTTCTTTCTAAAATAATTAACATATTTAGGTAATAAAGTTTTGTTGTGACATGCTTAATATGTAATTAATGAAGCATATAGCACGTACATTCCCAACAGGGATACATAATGCAATAAAATGCAAGAAAATGAACCTTCCAAAGGGTGCAAAATAAGAAAACTAATATGTTGATAACAAATAGGAGAATATGTATGACTTTAGGTCATAAACTATGCACCAAGAATGCTTTTACAAGTACACAAGGTAGAATGCCTACCTTTAGACCATTTAATGACTTAATCTGGTAGGCCTCTACTGCCTTTGTAACTATAAGTTATTTCCTGGACATATCACAGTATATCAAGCATACAAGTCATTATGTAGTACATAAGCATTTCTATGGACAAAATACCCACCACATACTTAATTACCCTGATATAGCATGCTTTCAATGACAAGTTTACTCATAGTATCAAGATCGTGCATGAGCCAATCCTTAAAAAAGGCAAATATTATGTAACTAAAAATCTATAAAGAAGGGCATAACTTGATAAAATTTAAATCATGATCCATACCACTGATATACTACAAAACACATACTACATAGAAACTTATACTAACTTACTTCAGTAACTAACTAGTACCCTTGCCATTTATGAGGTTTCTTTTCTATTACTTAGGGAAAATTATGTCCTACGTAGAAGCTTTGCTCTTATATAAATACTTAGCTTAACTTATTTAGCTACCATGCTGGAATATATCAAATATAATTACTATTTACCTTAACAATTGTCTACTACTATACCTCTGGCTATTGTGGGCACCTTCATGCACTTTAACAATATCTAGCCTTTAATTTTTTTCCATCCTAACTTTGGTAAAACGACAATTATTTTGAACTTGGATAAACAATACAATAGGATTAAGTTGTACATAAAAAATCTCATACAATTATCTCAAAATACTTACCTTTGAGCTCGATATAAATAGACCCACATAGGTTTTTTTTAATAAATTTTTAGGCCCTGTGGTACATGTATTTTACTTATATAAAAGTAAAGGTTTTAACATGGACCAAAAGTGGCCTAGCTGACTAAAATGAAACAAAAAGACCAGAACCAAGTGATCCGATCCTTTTCTAAAATAGGAATTTTGTACACTGTCTGAGAAATGACTCTTCACCATCCGCCTTTTTGACTCTAAGCTTGGTGTTTTTTCATGGAGGCATCTCCATTAACCAATGAAGCTAAGTTACTTAAGTTCATTGTGTGTGCATTATCTTTCATTCTCGACTTAATTATTTCCTTGTTGTTGATGTCCTCACCTTGATGAGCTATTGATTGGATATCCTCCTTTTTTTGTACTCCCGTCTTTGTGTTAAATCTGGGAGTTTCTCTATCTCTTCACCTTGAAATTGATCTGGCCAGAATAGACTAGTTCTGTGGGTCTTTTATTTGTGCCTTACCATGATTTTGGTAAGTTATAGCCCTTTTCCAATGTTGATGATGGGTAGCTATATTATTCTTGTCCTCTCTTTGTTGAGCTCCCATGTAATTTTCTAGTTGGTCTGGCCCCTTCCTCCTGTATTTAATGAAGGATCTCAAGCTAGAGTGATGAGATTGTTCCTGTGACTTATCAATCATAGACCAGCGACCTTTTGCTTTATTAAAGAATTATGTGATTTGTTTCCCCTTTCTCCCTTTGTTATATATGTTGTTCCTTACCCAACTAATTTTGTTTATGTCTTTACCCCTCCTTGCTTGTCGTGTCCTGTGTTGTTTCTCCTGTAACAATTTATGTTCTCTTGTGTGTTATATTCTGCCATATATTGCTTTTTTCCCAATTTATTTGCCCCCTACTCTGAGTTATATCATTAAAACCAGTGATACTGTATGACTCTTACATTGCTTCCTTCACTTGATTGGTTTTTTTCTTATTTGTATTGTGCCTTGTCAAGATTGATAAGCCTTCTACCTGTACTAGGTAGTTTTTTGAAGCTATTGAACTGTGATCTCCCTTTTGTTTTAAAGGCATAATTTGCTAGGTAGTCTGACATAGCATTACCTTCCTTGTAGATATCATCCACCTGAACTTCACAATCCTTCATAAATTCCTTTATGTCGTCCACAATGTGTCTGAATCTCCATGGGATTTGGCATATACCATCTAATATGTGTTTCATTAATAGAGAGTCTATTTCTAAACATATACTAGTGATAGATTTAGCAACACAATGTGCTATAGCGTCATTGATTGCTATAGCTTCTGCTTCTTTGTTTGTTTATTCATTAATCTCCTTTGCGTATGCATAGATTAGTTCCCCTTCAGTATTTCTCAAACACCATAAGAGAACCTAGTTGGATTACCCCTACTTGCACCATCTGTGTTGCATTTGATGCCCAAAGTGGAAAGATTACAGGTCACTATCTTGTTGTATAGCCTTGGTTTGTAATTCTGTAATAATTCAACCACTTCTGGCCAGTTGTGACTCTTATTCCTCATATTAGGGAAGAAGGTTTCAAACAATTGAACTATAGTTCAATTTACCTAATAAACCAGACTATTATAGGAGCAATCTTTCCCATGCCTTAGACTATTCCTTCTTGCAAGGCCATGTCCACCACCTGATGATTAGCTGTGAGAGCTGCATATTGGCACTATTCATCCCTTCATAAGAAGAGAAATGACTCCATCACTTAGTATCTAGTGGAGAAGTTAGAAAAATGTGTTGTGATGTCTCTTGTTTAGGATCTAGGTACCGAGTGCATCTAGATACTATGTTTAAGCCCATCCTTTGCAGTACATCATCAATAGGGATTCTTCCTTTCCATGTTCTCCATAATAAAAAGGAAACTTTTAAGGGTAGTTTCTTTGGCCACATGAATTGGAGTACTTTCTCCTTTCTTCCTTTCTTCTGATATAGTTTCAAGTTGACTTCACAGTAAATTTTCCATTGTTCCCTGACATCTACCAAGTATCATCCAGAGCTTTTCTATCAATGGAGGAGGTATTGAACTACAGATTAGTTCCACTATTTCTAGTGGGATTAACTGCATAAGCTTATCTATATTCCAACTATTATGGTCTGAAAATTCCTTCACTTCACATTCCTCTGTGTCAATTTCCTCTGGTATACTATAGTATAGTGCCCCAAGAGTTTTCTAGTTATCAAACCAAAAGCTAGAATTACCACTTCTTACTTGCCACCAGATCTGATGTTCACCAACTCCCTTACCTTAACCATTTTCTTCCAGAAAGTTTAACCATATCTAGCATGACCAATCAATGGATTCATCATTTTATAGTATTTATTCAGCATGAATGGACACCATTAATAAGGTTTTGTTCTGAAGTTCCACCACAACTTGCAAAACAAAGCATTAGATATGTTAAATAGTGACCTGAAACCAACTATTCCTTCCTTCTTTTGTAAGCATAGGTCTTTCCATTTCACCAGTTTTACTCTTCCTTTCTTCAAAATTGTTCCAAAAAAATCTTGCAAATATTTTATGGATCTGCCTTATGACTCATTTTGGGGGGCTTACTACAGAGAGTAAATGTACTGGCATGCTTTATAGCACATTTTGAATGAGAATTGCCCTTCCCCCATAAGAAAGAATTCTTCCTTGCCATGAATGAAGTCTCTTTGTGATTTTTGTGACAAAGGGGTCATAGTGTGCAATCAAATTTCTACTGTAGAACATTGAACAACCTAAATATAAGAAAGGAAAAGTCCCTTGTCTCATATGAGCCATCCTCCTTACCCTTATAACCCATCCTTTATCAGTTTTTTCATGAACATAATACGCACTTTTCTCCACATTAATAAGTTGCCTTGATCATTTTTCATATTCCATAAGAACATTTTTTACCACCTTTAAGATGTGTTTATTTGCTGATAGGAACAAGATTGTATAATATGCATATGCTAGATGATTAATATCTGGACTTTATTTTGGGACTCCATATGGAATATAACCTAGATTCAAGAAAAGTGAGTTCAAACTTCTACTGAGGGCTTCTGCTGCAATCACAAAAAGGGTTGGGGATAGTGGATTCCCCTATTTAACCCCTCTAGTTAATTTGAAAAAACCATGTTCCTATCCATTCACTATGACTGAGTACCAATCATTGTAAAAAAGCCTATACACCATTGTCATGCCCAAAGCCTACACCCTAAACGTAACACAGGAACTGGACCACAAGTGATCCCAAGATAACCCTTTTTCCTGGCATAATTCATGAGCAACTAAATAGAAATAGATAAATTGAAGAATATTAAGTGGAAGCTAAAAAATATGATGGGATCTTGAAGAGTACTGTAATAAACTGAAGTTTTATAACTGAAATACAACTCATTTTAAAAATGATACAACTAATTAACTGACTGTCTAACTGTTTGTGAAGCCTCCACTAACACTGACTATGGTTAGGCGGGACATGACACCCAACTATATCTAATTAATGTATAACAACTGATATAACTACTATAACTACCAACTGACTGGAGTTCCCAAAAAGGGGGAACTCACTCCTTGATGACCGAAAGTTACGAGCTATCTGACCATGATACTGGGAGCTAGCACTAAAATATGCATCATCAAAAGGATGCAGCATAAAAAGGTATGTGATCAGTACCTTGAATGTACAGAGCATGTGAGATAATGCACTAATATTGAATTATGAGAAAAACATGTATATACTGAAAGCATGACTGAAAACGGGACTAAGCATGAACATTTGAGAATAGATAAGTCAACGCTATAAAACATGGGCTCTATTACTAAAGATTATAAAATGTTTATGAGTTGTAAACTGTGAGATACATAGACTATGAGATAACTAAGCATGATGAAAATGTTAATGAGATGTTTAAAAACTATAAATTGAATTTGTAGTACTCAGGCCCAAACATAATATGCACAAGATCTGAAATGTAAAAATATTCTGGAAATATAATTTAAAAGCTGTAAAACTGGACTGAGGGACTAGTACACAACTATTGAGTCTAATTCTATGGGAGAGTCTGTTAACCTACATAAAACACGTGAGCTAAACATGGAGTCCGATGTATATGCCCATCGAGAGGACCAAATATACCTTGTCAGGGCATAGAGGCATGACTAGCGTGATCACTTGTTCTGATGCCCAACTGAGGGTCTAAATAACACATGGTGGCACATAGTTCTGGAACTTGAGGGTACGCTGAACCGTAGTCTAACTCGGTGCTAAATACTACTCCCAAACAAAATACTGATAGCTCATTTAAAACTAAAGTTCTGGAATGTTGTGTCAAAACCTAATTAATCAGGATGATTTTTGAAAGACTGTACAACTGAAAACTATTTATAAAGCATGTCGACATAGATAGAGGTCATACTAATCATGAAACTTACTAAATTCGTACTGATTGATGGCATATCTAAAAAGTCTATATTTAAAAATATATTCTTGTAAAACATACTGAGGGTAACCTTATGCCCGCTAAATCATGAGGAGTTTTAAACAAAACCTGTAGACTAAAAATTGGCTAATTTCATGCTTAAAAACAGAGTGCTAGAAGACTAGGCTGAATTATAAAGAGAAGTTAATTCATGTAAAAATATTGTCATTTCATGCTAAGTTCTTGAAACGAAAGTTAATTCATGTAGAAGATACTGTAGATTCAGGCTAGGTCTATTTTATCTGAACTCTATGGATTTTAAGAAAATATCTGTAAGACTTCATGCAATATCTCTTAAAACATGTATGGGAACATATTAAATCATAAGAAGTTGGGCATGAGGGTGAAAGGAGATCCTTATTAAATACCCACATACCTGATTACTGAAGAATTTCTAGGGCTGGAACATGAGAATGAAAACTTGGAGAAGAAATCTGGAGGAATACCCTTGAGAGACTTTCTTGCTTCAGCTTTTATGCTCTTGCTTGCTTGAAACCCTAGGTGTCTTGCCTTAGAGGTTTGAGAGAATGTTTCTTGAGATTGATTGATGTTTTTATGAGGAATAACCCCCTTTGGGTGCTTAAAATACATGGGGAAAGACCTGAGGTAAGGAAAGGACCAAACTACCCCCAACTTAAATGCTGAAAAAGTGTAAAAAAAGTCGCCGGATGGGGTTTCTCACGGGCCGTCATGGCCCCACAGGCCATCAAACCCAACCGTGGGCTTCATGGCAATCAAACAGGCTAACTGGTTGGTTCCCACGCCCTTCCATCATGGGACGTCATGGTCACTATGGGCCTCTGGGACGCCCGTCAGAATTTGCCACGCCCGTCGGCCTGCCCGTCGGATTTTTGACAACTGACAGTGCTTCACTAAAATGCACATAACTTTTTATTCCAGACTGGTATTAACAATCAGTTGGTGGCGTTGGAAAGATAATTCAAATTCCTTTAATTTGGTGGGTACTAGGCCATCTAACTCTTCATATTCTATGAGAAATGGTCATCTTAAGTTGATCCAAGTTAGAACTTACATGAAAACTTAATCGGTACAAATGCTTTTAACTTAAATTTGAGCTAGAGGTTCTTTATGACTTTAATTCATATATAATACACCTCCAAAACTTAAAAATTGATCTTAATACTTATATTCATAGAAAATTCATCGGTTCTGATCTAACCATTAATGAAAAATGGTTCAAATCTTAGCTTAGAATTTCTGGGGTGTTACAATATCTCCCCCTTGGGATCATTTTTCCTCGAATGATGACTAACTAGGCTGAAGTTTTGGGAAAAGGGCTACAATCCCACCGACTGAGTTCTAAAAGCTGGAGTGTTGATGATAACTAATTGCTTACTGAAATATGAACTGAGCTGGGTTCGTGAGGCATGTATGCATATTGAGAGCATAAGATCACTGACAGGATATGAAACTGAATATCCAACATGATAAATAGTCTAGATTGAGAGTAGGGACTTAGCTGAAACTCATAAGGAATGAACGCATTCTTAGAAATCATAGTAACAGAAAAGGAACATAAAGTTGAGGGAGTTATTGTACGACAAAACTATTCTCTTTTTAACTAAACTTACAAGTCTGTATTAAGCTGAAAGGAAAGCCTCTTGGTCTCAGTAAATGGATACTAGCAGGTCTAAATTGATCTGTTATGAGGACTCTCACAAAATCATGAAGAAGAGGTTGAGCATGAACCATAAGTGTGAAACTAAAACATTTAACTACTGTGGTCTGAGCCTAACTGCTTGGTTTCACTATATTCAAACCTAACTTGGGGCACAAAGTGCTATACCTACGATGGCAATGCTTGTCTTATACCTGACCTATAACTAGAGGCCTTCTCTTGGCTATGAACACTGAATCTGAACTGACCATCATTAACAAGGATAAGGGTTATTGCTGAATCTTGACTCATACCTAGCAAGACTTAGTCACTTAAGATGATACTTAGGGAAATGAGTGCAAAGGGCATAAGTACTTCACATACTGAACATATAAGTCCAGAATAGAAGATTATTCTGAGCATACACATTATAACCACCCATCACTAGTTTGGGTGTAGGTACATAAATCATTGAGCAAGGAAATCATAAGCACGAGTAATTCAAAAGATCTAACCTGAGCATCTACATAATATAGCCTGGTGCTATTAGCCATTATGGCATAACTTGAGGACTGAGGGCATAGAATTGAGCATACTGTCAGAGATGGGATTATATGTAATCAGTCTCTTGACATAAATCTAAAATTCATGGAATCATAAACTAAGACTGGGATTGATGTTTGAAGCAATTTTTGTTGGTTTTTGGAGCTGAGCATGAAAAAAATGAATATGTATAGAGTGCATGAACTTAGTCATGGATATGACACAAATACGTCTGAGTATAGTTTCATCTTGACTGAAGTTCTAGGAAATCCGCTAGAATAAGAATGGATTTATATCCCATCATAGATCTTTCTAGAATTCTATACTACTTAAGTTGCAAGACTCGACTTGGTTCCTCATTCCATCATCTCCCCCTTAGTTCAAAAGTCACCCCTTTAGGTTTTGGGATGTAGGAGTTAAAATAGTAGGGAAGGTACTAGAATGCCCCTGACGTAAAAAAATTATAGATTTTTCCTTCACCAGATGGGATACCCGACGGGCATCAAACATGTGATGGCCTGTTGGACCCGGGCGTCAGAAAGGATGAGTCTAGTCTGGTACACTGGATAGCCCCCATGATAGTTCCCATGACTTGTCGCATCCACGACGGTCGTGGTGACTGCCCCTTGGGATAGATGATGTCTAGGGTGGGCACGGGTAGTTTCCCACGGCTTGTCCCATGGCCCATCCGACTTTTGACGCCCATGGGTACTTCCATCAGGCTGAATATGGCTTAACAAAGCCAATGGGATCTTTCCACAGCGACCCTGACAGGCCATTGGACCTCCGACGCCCGTGGGTCAGCTCGTAGGGGATGACACTGCAGGTGAATTTATGAGTTTTCCTGAGTTTCTGGGTTTTAAATATTGGTCTAAGATATGGGGTATTACAATATCCACCCAAAACAGCTGAATTAAAACCATACTAAGGGTCTCAACATCGTATATCTATAGTCCCCTGAATTCATTTCTTAAGAACACCATATAATATACACAAGGCCTTCTCCAAAATCAACATCTGAGAATTTCTAAACTAGTCACACAGAGTACGATAAGATCTCTGAATATCATGCAACAACATACTTCTCTGGGTACACATCTACCTTTCTAATGCTTAAGGATCTTCTTTACCTCATGACTTAGTCAAGATTTTCTGGTTCATCTAGGGGTCACGTATTCATCATACCTGCACCATCACACATTATTGCAAGTTAATCAACCTAAATCTCTGCACATATTATGTCAAGCCTACTAGGTCAATTCCATAAGACTAGCATCACCACCTCACTAATAGTTACTATACTTCTAAATTCATACACCTGGATTTGGGGTCATTCTGCTACTTATGGCTCATAACACCTTGACTCACACTAACTCTTTAGTGACTGTACCATCCACACGCTTAAGGAATCATACTTTTTGGCTAAGGCACTATTCATAGTAATGTTTCTGGAAGAGGGTCTGAGAGCACATTCTACTACAGGCTCAATATGCACGAATGGAAAATGATACATGGTTTTGGATTGGTACACTTTACGCATTAGTAGGCTCATCATAAGACCTGGTGCAGTCTCTCAACTTTTTGATGGCTCTATCTGAGAGCATCTTACTGGTAGGAATCTGAACTTTACTGTCTCCACTACCTCGAAGATGAGGCATGATCGGAGGAATTGGACCAACGCATGAATCCGTATAAGTTTCTGAAGGAATAGTTCTACTGCACGATCTGGAGTATGAAAGAAGGGAAACATTTTCTAAATGCCCTATAGCCTCTTGACTATAAGTGTGGTGCACAACACACCCATAAGCAAGACTCTACTAGACACGGCTTCACAAACACCCTAGGACACTTGAACTCTGTGCTCTGATACCAATTTTGTCATGCCCTGAGTCTACAACCTAGATGTAACACGGGACCTGAGACCATAAATGATCCAAAGATTACCCTTCTTGCTGGCATAATTCATGAGCAACAAAATTGAAATAGATAAACTGAAGAATATTAAGCGGAAGCTAAAACATATGATGTGCTCTTGAAGAGAACTGTAATAAACTGAAGTTTTATAACTAAAATACAACTCATTTGAAAAATGATACAACTAATTGACCGACTGTCTAACTGTCTGTGAAGCCTCTACTAACACTTACTATGGTTAGCCAGGACATGACTCCCAACTATCTCTAATCAATGTATAACAACTGATATAACTACTATAACTACCAATTGACTGGAGTTCCTGGAAAAGGGGAACTCGCTCTTTGCTGATTGGAAGTTGTGAGCTGTCTGACCATAATCTTAGGAGCTAGCACTAAAACATGCATCATCAAAAGGATGTAGCACAAAAAGATATGTGATCAGTACTTTAAATATACTGATCATGTGAGATAATGCACTAACATTGAATCATGAGAAAAGCATGTATACACTGAAAGCATGACTGAAAATGGGACTAAGCATAAACATTTGAGAATACATAATTCAACACTGTAAAACATGGGCTCTGTTACTAAAGAGTATAAAATGTTTCTAAGTTGTAATTTGTGAGATACATAGACTATGAGATAACTAAGCAGGCTGATAATGTTGATGAGCTGTTTAAAAACTATAACTTGAATCTGTAGTACACATGCCCAAACATAATATGCACAAGATTTGAAATGTAAAGATATTCTGGAAAATATAATTTAAAAGTTGTAAAACTAGACTGAGGGCCTGGTACAAAACTACTAAGTCTAATTATGTAGGAGAGTCTGTTAACCAACATAAACCACGTGAGCTAAATGTGAAGTCCGATGTAAACACCCTATTGCGAGGACCCAATATACCTTGCCAGGGTATAGAGGCATGACTGGCATGATCACTGGTTTTGATGCCCATCTAAGGGGCTAAATAACCTATGGTGGCACGTAGTTCTAGGACTTAAGGGTACGTTGAACCCTAGTCCATCTCGGTGCTAAATACTACTCCCAAACTGAATACTGATAGCTCATTTAAAACTAAAGTTCTGGAATATTCTGTCAGAACCTAATTAATCTGGATGATTTCTTAAAGACTATATAACTGAAAACTATTCATAAAGCATGTGGAGATATCTATAGGTCATACTAATCATGAAACTTACTAAATTAATAATCATTGATGGCATAGGTGAAAGTCTATATTTTTAAACATATTCTTGTAAAACATACTGAGGGTAAGATGAAGCATGCTAAATCATGAGAAGTTTTAAAGAAAACCTGTAGACTGAAAACTGGCTAATTTCATGCTTAAAAACTGAGTGCTAGAAGACTAGACTGAATTCTGAAGAGAAGTTAATTGATGTAAAAATATTGTCATTTCATGCTAAGTTCTTGAAAAGAAAGCTAATTCATGTAGAAGATACTATAGATTCAGACTAAGTCTATTTTATCTGAACTCTATGGATTTTAAGAAAATATCTGTAAGACTTCATGCAATATCTCTTAAAACATGTACTAGAACATATTAAATCATAAGGAGTTCAAATCTGTAAAACATGCATAGTTGGGTATGAATCCTAGAATCATAGATTTGTAGGAATCATAACTGAAAACTGAACTTTGGGCCTGAGGGTGAAAGAAGATCCTCATTAAATACCCACATACCTGATTACTGAAGAATTTCTGGGGATGGAACTGAAGAATGAAAACTTGGAGAAGAAATCTTGAGGAAAACCCTTGAGCGACTTTCTTGCTTGAGCTTCTATGTTCTTTCTTGCTTAAAATCCTAGGTGTCTTGTCTTAGAGTTTTGAGAGAATGTTTCTAGAGATTGATCAATGTTTTTCTGAGGAATAACCCCATTTGGGTGCTTAAAAGATATGGGGAAAGACCTGAGGTAAGTAAGGGACTAACTACCCCCAACTTAAATGCTGAAAAAAGTATAAAAAAAGTCACTGGACTGGGCTTCCCATGGGCCGTCGGACCCAACCACGGCTTCACGGGGGTCAAACATGCTCACTAGTTGATTCCTATGAACTCCCAACATGGGCCGTTGTGTTCACCACGGGCGTCTTGGACGCCCGACAGAATTTGTCACGCCTGTCGACCAGCCTATCGGATTTTTGACAACTGATAGTGCTTCACTAAATTGCCAATAACATTTTACTCCAGACTCTTATTAATGAGAGGTTTGTGGTGTTGGAAATATAATTCAAATACCTTTAATTTGGTGTATACTAGGACACCTAGCTCTTCTTATTCTAGGAGAAATAGTCATCTCAAGTTGACCCTAGTTAGAACTTACATGAAAACTTAATCTGTAGAAAGGCTTTCAACTTAACTTTGAGCTAAAGGTTCTTTATGACTTTAATTCATATTTAATACACCTCTAAAACTTAAGAATTGATCTTAATACTTATATTCATAGAAAATTCATCGGTTTCTATCTAACCATATATGAGAAATAGTTCAAATCTTAGCTTAGAATTTCTGGGGTGTTACAACCATATAATTCAAGAACTCACAGAATCCAAAGCTTCTAAGTATGTTTGTTAGAAATAACCAAGAGACTCTATCATAAGATTTACTCATGTCTAATTTCACCACCACATTAGTAGTCTTTGATCTAATTCTTATATCCTTGATCATTTCTTCTGCCAGCAAAACATTTTCAAAGATACTTCTTCCTTTCAAAAAACCTATTTTGTTCTTGGAGATGATATTCAGGAAAACAACATCCAGTATTTCTTGTATGACCTTAGAAATTATGTTGTTAGAAAAATTACTCAAACTTATTGGTCTTACATTTCCATAGCTTGTGACTTGTTCATTCTTAGGAAACAATACAAGATATGTGTGAGCAATGAATTTGGGAAGCTCTGGTCAAGCAAAAAAAGTTGTCATCAAGATATGAATATTTGTCTTGACTATTTCCCAAAGGATTGATAAAAAAAACGTATAAAACCATCTGGACCACCTTTACTTTCTCCACTCAATGAGAAGACAACCAGCTTCACCACTTTTTCAGTTGGAAATTCTTCAGCAATTTGTTTTGTTGTTCAGACACCATTTTGGGTATATATTGAATAATTTCAAAATTATTGGTCCTTCTATCTGCAGTGAAATGTCCTTCAAAGAACTTTATTGCTTCTGAAGCCTTATATTTTGTGGATGTTATCCGATTCCCTTCTGAGTTCTGAATTCTGTCAATTCTTAACTTCTTCCTTCTTCCCTGTACATAAGCATAAAATAAATTGGTGTTCCTATCCCCTTATTTAAACCATTTCAAACCTGACTTCTGCTTCAAATAGTCTTTCTCTAGTTTCAAGTACTTCCCTAGCTCTTCCTGTTATCTGTGTAATTCATCTCTGTTGGCCTGACTATGGTCTTTCTTAAATAGTGCTTCTTGAGCTTTAAGCACCTCCTCCATAGGATCAATTTTTTGAAAGATATCCCGATATGTTTCCTTGCTCTATCTTCCCAAAGCCTTTTTAACATTCTTGAGTTTCTTTTGGACAATAATAAAAGGTGACCTCCTTGTGTCTATCATCCAATGCTCTTCTACCACTTTGCTAAAGTTGGCATGTTTTATCCAAAAGCTTAGGAACTTGAAATTTTTGACAACAACTTTCTAATTACTTCCACATTCTTGTTGAAGTGGAGAGTGGTCTGAACCTTTTTTGGCTAAGTGTTTCACCTTCATGAGTTTAAACACACTCCTCAACCCATGGTCACACAGGATCCTATCTATCCTTTTGAAGATAGTAGCTGCAGTATGTCTACCATTCCACCATGTATAAGTGGATCCTGCATACCCAAGGTCCTCAAGCCATAGTTGTTAATGCATTAATTGAACTCAACTATTTTTGGATGGTAAACTGGGAAACCCCCAAGTTTCTCTTCCTATCATAGTATATCTTTGAAGTTCACTCCTATTAACCATGGCAGTTGCCACTGACTGGTGATTTGTTCCATTGAGTCCCACAGGTTTCTTCTTTCTCCTTTGTCACAACATGCTTATAAAAAAGAGACAAATATGTCCTTATTTAGGCTTGAGTGAGTTACTCTTACTATTTACGTCTGTGTTGTGTCAATCAATATTTTGATCTGTATCTCCTGATCTCCAAACACCCAAATCTTTCCAAAATAGTTCACAGCATAATAATTATGACCTAACCTTACTTTGTATTCCACAATTATTGATGCATCTTGAAATGGCTTCATCAAGCCTATTAAATTGAATCTATGCCTTCTATTCAGATTGGTTAACCTCTCAAAAGCCTTTTGAGTGTTAACTGATCTAATATTCCATGCTAGAATTTTATGTATCATGATTATGAGTGTTTTGAGGCTGCCAACCTCTTGGGAACATTTCTAGGTGGGTGAGGTGGTTGGCCTATTTTCCCCCTCTTATTTTGGTGTTGTTGCTCTTGCTCAAAGTTGTATGCTTTTGTGAAAGATCCCCCTTCTTGTATATGTACTCTACATTTCTCTCCATGTCATCTTTGTCATTGTAATGGCTGTCTTCCTTAAGCTTTTCTGCATTTTCATTGTCAGCTTCTATCATGTTGTTATCTCTTATTTCTGTTACTGATTGTGTGTCTTCTTTGTGAGATTGTCTAGTGTCTAAAGTGTTCTTGTCATCTTCCTGATTGTGTGAATCTGTCTGACTTCCTTCATTGGTATTTATTGTGTCCTCAACTGATGACCCTATGTTTGAATTGTCCACTGGAGGAATTATATCTTTTGTTATATCTCCTTTTTTGTGTTGTTTATTAGTTATGATTTCACCTTTTTATTTGTGAATCTTTGTTGTTTGAGTTTCTTCATCATGTGCTTTCTCCTATTCTTTTGTTATCCCCCCGGCTACATGACTATCCCCTGAATCTCAAACATCTCTGGTTCTAAGAGGTTGGATGTTTTCCTTTATTGTTTCTCCTTGTTGCTTGCTGTTTTGCTTTCTTTTTTGTGCTCCAAATTCTTGTTCAACCCATTCTTTAGCACTTGTTTTATCCCTTGACCTGGTTTCTGGCCATTACTATCATTGGAACCATCAAGAATTGCAAATATGTTTTGGTTGTTTTTGTTTTCCTTACCACCAAAATTCTGTTTTATGCCTTTGCTTATGAACTTGTAATTTGGATTGTTGTAACCTTTGTGTTTCACTATATTCCATCCTCCCTTCACAATTATCCAGACCAACCACCTTTCCACTGGCTAGTATTCTCAGATTTTCTATTTTCTCCATGCCTTTCTCTGCTATTTTATTATTTGTTGCATCTGTGTTGTAATGTGGTTCTTTTTACTTCTCTATTCTCAAATGTGGATTAAGAACATAGCACTCCCCTCATATATGTCCTTGCATGTGACACACCATGCAATATTTAGGCATATATTTATACGTGATCTTGATCCAGTTGGTCATAACTTCTGCAGAACTTGACCTTTTGATTCCTACATTTATTCTTTTTGGGAGCTCCTTCAGTAGGTCAACCTCTACTATGAACTTAGCACAACTTGGTCGCGTCTTTATTAAGGTTGTCATGTCAATATGCAGGGGCTTCCCTATTGCCGCATCTGTCGAGAAAAGTCCCTATTTACCAAAGAAGTTGGGATGTAGAGAAGGGAAGGAGATCCACGCAATGGCAATTGATGTCTCTTTTGTTGGATTGAACCAGGGTTCCCATTTTATCCCCCTCATCTGGTGGTATCCATCCTTAGCCTTGAGATAGAAAGCAATCTTTGATAATAGGTGTATGTAATCCTCCATCTATGTCAATTTGATCAGCAAAAACATGTCGTATAGAAAGCTTGTTTGGCATTCTCCTTTAAGTTCATATTGATGGGGGATTATTCTTCTGTGTTCCTCCATTGTAGTCTAGCTATATGAAAACTTTCTGTAAACTACATATTGTAATTTTTTCTCACTGATCATGTGATTTACTTCTTCCTCTTTGTATATAATGCTTGGTTCCCCATGCACATATGTAATAGGTTTTATATTGGCAGGTATGATTTCGGTATTCATGGACTTTGGTTGTAAAGAATTTGTGAATAGAGGTTTAGTGGTTTGGGTCTGATTTTGTGGTTGTATATTATTGGTTCCTAAAGGTGGGAAAGCCTCCGATTATAATCCACTAAAGGTGGAGGCCATGTTGACCAGTGGCAATTAGCAAAAAAAGTTAGACGGTGCAATTGGTTTAGAGAGTATTTTTTCCAAACTATAGATTTTGCTAGCCATGTATTATCCAAGATATCTGAAGCATGCAATATATAGAAGTCACTGCTGCAACTAATGATTATAAACTGAGAGTTGCTTTTGTGGCAGTACTAGCACTCGACCTCTTGGTGCAGTCTGAGTTTGACTATATGTCACGACCCGATTTCTCGGTCATGATGGCACCTACAACCCCCAGTAGGTGAACCAATCCCCGTAGCCCAGAACAGTTAGTAATGGGCTACTATCTACCAAATAAGGGAACAAGACGAATAAAATAGATAACAGGTATATAAATATATACTTATGCGGAAACTAAATCAAACCCCAAGACCTGGTATCATAGTACAGAGCCAAACTACATACATGGAGTGCAAATAAACCAAAACTATATATACAGATGTCTCTGAATGGTAATAGAGTACATGAAGCAAAAGATAACTAAAGCTAAGCTCCGATCGCCAAGAGCTCACCCTCAGCCTGAAGTAGTCCTCACAGATCTCCAAGCACGAATCACAACGATCTAACGGCGATGGCCCACGCTAAGATCTGCACCCAAAGATGCAGGGGTAGGGGTGAGCACCATATGCGAAGCATAAGGTACCCAGTAGGTATCATAGGCCGACTGGGCACATATAAGATAAAAGAGCAGTAATAGACAGAATAGAAGCAATCAGTCACAGAAGTCAACGAAAGGTACACAGGAACTAGCCCAGAGGGAATTCAACAGAACCACATTTGAGGCTAGTAAACAGAATATACACACAAAAGGCACAGGTGAAAGTAAGAAACAACGCACCTGGGATCCTTGCAACAACAGTGTATACAAAATAAGTTTACGAAATGGATGGTATACCGGTAACCTCAAGTGTAAGAAGAAGAGAGAAAGAGTAATAATAGGCATGCTCAGAGACATGAATCAAACTCAACTAATCATACCAATCTCATACTTCCCATAATAGAGAACGATTCTATAAGTAAAAAGCAAAAGTCTACCTATAGTCCCCCGGCCACCCATACAACCGAGGAACACAAACAAGTGAAAACAAACCCTCCGGCATCCCATACTACCGGAGCGTACAATCAGCAAACAGCAAACAAGGGTGGAACCTCGAACCATGAATGATATGATGCATGAAGATCTCAAGTGCCATAGTATCTCTGTATGTACCTCCTCCGGCGCCGATACGGCCCAGCAGGTAGGTTCCATGGAAGGACTCTGCCCGTATACCTCTACTCCCCCGTATACCCCTCTTCCGGCACACGCAGCCCGTAGCCCCTGGCACGGATAGCAAGGTCCATGGAGGTCCCAGACCCCATACTAAATCTCAGTATCAGAACATGTATCAAGATAGAGACCCAGTCTCGATATCAAGATAGAGACCCAGTCTCGAATATGCATGCCCAGACCCTGTCCAGGACTAAAAATAGTAGGAAAATATCTTCAAAAAACCCCTCCAAGGGTGCCCGGGCGTAGCCGGGTCTAAACAGTAAAAAGTCATCTCAGGTGCTCGGTCTGACCGAGGCTAAAAATCATCTCAAGTAACAAGAAAACTCAACTAGCACCCCGGCCCTGCCGAGTCTAGCGATAACCATAAAACTGATGATTTTAAACATAATTTTACTTTCTTGCCCAAAAATCTCCACAAGTGAAATCACCCATTTCCAAAATCATCTTTCATCAAAAACGGCCCCCGGGCCATGCAAGGTTTAGAAAACAGTGCCAGTAGGCCCAAAGCCAAAACCACAGTAAAATATGGATAAAACCTCTTTATATGCATGGAAATGGTATGATCACACACAATAGCTGCCCCGCAGCTCACAATCAACCTATCGACCCTGCACAGGCCCACAGCTACTCAGCAAGCATAACCAGCCTAGAAGGATAATTCTATGTTCGGGACTCGCGGACATTCCCAAAATCCCACCTTCTATGTTCCAGAGTCAACAAGGCCTCACAGGACCACAAGGGTAAATAAAATATACCGGCAAATACTACAAACAACGGAGGAACAAAAGTAGGCGGTCATGAATAAAGCGGTCGAGGTTTGTGGTACCAACCTAATAAACCAACCCAAGGATGCCCATTAATACAATATTATTTTATATATACGGAGTCTAGGGAAAATAAACCGTAACCTACCTGTCGTCCGACGACAAACTGCTAGAACAGCGATGTCCAAGCTCGAACCACTCCGAGAAAATCCAAACTAAATCAGAATCGGATTCGGATTTGGGACGGAATAACTTGACGTAGATAATTGATTTTCTTTTCAGAAATTGAATAATTAACACAAAGTTTTCCTCTCACAATACTCCTTACGTAACAAATGTGATGTACAGTAGTATGCAAATTATGCAATTCTTAATTACATATGTAAATCACATATGAGTTAGGCAGCAAATCATTTCAATGTTGAGATGCTGCCACCTTTCACACTTGGTAAGTGTTGGGTTAGCCCTCCACTTCCACGTGGAAGTGGAGGTGGCAACCAACTCGACCCGTTAAGTATATATTCGGGTATTGCGTAAATTCGTGGTAAAATAAATATAATACTTAAAATATACCATAATTGATAGAAAATTATTTCCAATAAAACCTACTATATTATAATAATAAATTTTAACATAATTAAATTTACTATCTCCGTTAAAATATTATGGAGTATAAAAACCTTATAAAATAAATACATATATACTTATAATGTATCAAATATATTTTTCATAAACCTTTAAAATATTTTGAAAAGGCAATAATAATATAATTTGTACCAAATTCAACTTTTAAATAACGTATTTTTAAATACACGCACGATACTTATAAAGTTCTTAAGTTTAGGCTCGTAATTCGCCTACGCACGATTTCGACATTCAAGAATTCTCTCTGGATCCTCCCTTATATTTTATCACTGTTTTGGAACTGAAATGGCATTTTAAAACGTGACGTCGAGGCTTAAATCGCGTTTAACCCGACCCGATTCGCGACCCGGTTCGCAACCCATTTTCTGCCAGATAGTCCGCGGTAAAACAGTCATAACTCTTTACTCCGAGATCCGTTGGACGTGAGGTTTTGTGCGTTGGAAACTAGACTCGTAGACCTTCGATTTGGTATGTCGGGGGACTTCTAACTCTTTATATATTGGGAGAAAAGCTCCGAGACATTTGACCCAAGGTTCAGAAAATTTGTTAAAGGTCTTACGCTATCTTTTGTCGATTTGCTTGACTTCAAAAGTTAAACGTGGGAATGACCGGAAGGGTCATTACAACAAATGACGTGAAATGTTAGAATTAGATATGTAAGCCTTTGACGCACTAAATCAAATATTTTGAACATGCGAGGTACTACAAGAAGCCTAACAACATCTAGTTCAAGGAAGACCCTACATTAGCGTATCTCACAAGACATCTAATCAATCATGAGGTTATAAGATCTTGAAATGTCATTCCATGGTTAACAAAACCAACGACACCATCCAAAATTCCTCTCTTGTCCCCGTTGGCCAGGCAAATTTCTATTACACAAACAATATAAAATTATCATAACTTAATTGGTTGTACTTAAATAAATGTACAATAATAACTTTTTAAATAGAATTAGTGTTTGAGACTTCAATTAATATTTAATTTTCATCCCAAAAGTATTCACAATTTATTAGGGGATAAATTAATAATGTAAATAATAGTATTTTTATACAAATCTTCAAGATAACACTTAATGCTAATTTTAAATTCAAGATTCAAAACTTAATATTGTTGAGCATTCAAATTAAACACTTTGTTAATGCTAACTTATATTTAATTTCAAGCACTCACAATTAAACTCAATTATTTAAGTAAATATCCAAGGTTCAACCACAATTTAGATTTCAATTTTATCTATGGTTCAACACTTACTTTATTCAACACTTACTTAATACAATGTTAGTTTGTAATTCAATGTTCAAAATAATCCAAAGTCCAATTTCTCAATTGTACGTAGTATTCAGTTTTATCTATGGTTTTAAGGTTCAGTTAGTGTCACAACCCCGACCATCGTGAGTGCCACCCACCCAACCCCCGGATGAGTGAAGCATTAGAGTCCAACTCTTAGCCTAGCCTAACAGCTTAAAACCAGTGCAGAAAGTAAACTAGCATTCAATCTTGAATAAAACCAACTCTATAAATAAATAAAATGAACTACGAAAATTCCTTCTTAGAATCTGAAAGTCATCGTAACTGAAAACATCTATCAAACTTGAGTGCGGGGATGCAATCCTAAAACAAAAGAAATAGTCTAAGCCCAAAACAAGTGGGCTACAACCAATAAGAAAGAAACTAAGGCAGCTCAATCGAACAGCTCACCCTTAATATCTTGAAGTGTCTGGCCTATAAGTGAGGTCGTGCATCAACCGCCAGAAGATTTTCTGTACTCACAAAAAAGATAAGAAAGTGCAGTATCAGTACACAACCACCGTGTACTGGTAGGATCATCATCTAGTTCCAAGTAAAATAGTGTATGGAAAAATACAAAAATCAAGTAAGAGTACAGAAAACACATAGGCAAGTCAACAGGTATTCCTAGACTACAAGTCTCTACCTAACTTGTCCCACATGTAAATCACTTCACAGTTATGATCAATAATCCATAACACAAACAGTCATATTCTGCTACATACCCTGGACCCACCCTGGATCCCCTCTATACAACACCTAAGTGTCAGATAAACAACCCAGTCTACACCAAGATCAACTCGTAAAACAATGTGACAACCCGACCTCTAAAGGACCAAAATACGCAACCGCAATTCAAGTTCACAACCCGGTCCACTCATGGAGCCATTAAATAAAGATGCAACAACATAATAAAGTAAACCCATACCAGGCATGGAACCCGAGCCAACCGTTAGTATTATCCCATACCAGGCGTGGTACCCAAGCCAATCGTTAGTATATTTCATACCAGGCATGGTACATGAGACAACCGTTAGTATTATCTCGTGCCAGGCGTGGTACCCGAGCCAACCAAAGTCAAATAATCCACAGTCACAAAAATAAACAATCAACTTGTAAAACCAACAAGCACAATACAATGTTCAATTTACCAGACTGCTAACAGGACTATTAGACACTTCTATTCATTCCCTAAGCAATGCATTTCATACAAATACTTAGATAAGAGTACTTAAACACACACAACATACAAGCAAACCATCACCTACCTCAAAATGATCCACAGCTCTACACAACCGGAGCTTTCCCGTTTCCCAAAGTTCTTGCCAGTTCTTAGTTTAAAACAACACACAATAACCAATAATTAATCTTTATGGCCTAAATTTCACCCGGATTACGTATAATCCTAAACCCCAGGCCACCCATGATCATTCCACTCTTTTTCCCGGGCTTTCCACCATTAATTCACCTAGTTCTACCATTTTTACGGATAAAATTAGGAAATTAAGGTCACATGATCATAAAACAGTAAATTTAGCAACACCCAAGAACTTCTACACATAGAATCTCCTTTTTTCCCAGATTCTACCCTCCCTAAGTCATTCCAAACCTTTCCCCAAGTCCACTCCTATCAATCCTACTCCATAGAAAAAGTATTATAGAGTTCGGAGAGTAGAAATCTTACCTTAGGGAAGAAAAATGATGAAGAATGAAGGAAAAACACCTGAAATTGCCCTAGCCCTTCTCCCAAACGAACTTGTGAAAACTAAATATTTTTGGGAAAGTTTCTGCATTAAATCCCGTCATGCTCCGCTATAGCGGTCCGCTCTTCTATAGCGGTACCTCCGTAGTGGAGTCGTCCGCTATGGCGGAGGCTGACCGATGTTGACTTTCGCTGTAGCGGTAATTTCTCTGCTACAGCGGAGGTCGCTTGGCGGAGTGTCAACCGCTATAAAGGTTGACACGGGACATAAAGTCATAAAATCTACAAAACTAGTTCATTTTACAATACACTTATTTTCCCGACGTTCCGAAACAACCTCTTCACGTCAACCTCAATTCCGGGAGTCCTACTTACCCAAATTCAATTTTGAAAAGTCCCCCAGACTCCTTTATGTCTTGGCTACGTG
The DNA here is from genome assembly GCA_003996215.1 of Jaltomata sinuosa. Lineage (NCBI taxonomy): Eukaryota > Viridiplantae > Streptophyta > Magnoliopsida > Solanales > Solanaceae > Jaltomata > Jaltomata sinuosa. The sequence goes on along the minus strand of QJPP01003108.1, from coordinate 7,129 downwards.
GAAAACTAGATCAAATCAAGACATCTAAACCAATCCTCACCCGGATTTCCCTAGACTATACCTCGCTTCAAAATTGGCCGAGGCTAGCCTAGCCCAGAATTTCAAACTTCCAAACCCGGAGTTTTCTAACTCTAAAACTTGGCACGAAAAGTATACCCGTAATGACGGACCCGGTCGTTACAGTTAGAAAGTTAAGTTCTAGTTAGATTCGAAGTTCAACAAAAAATTCTAACTAATTAAATAATCAAGGTTCAAAGTTCAAACTACCAATGTATTACTCTATTCATAGCCACTCAATGTTCAAAACTAATAATATACACTAAAGATTCAAAATTAACCAAGTAATTACTTATAGATTCAACATTTAAAAAAATTAAATCAAACAAAATCCTAAAATAAATATTAGCGTAAAATGAATATTATAAGCACACAATTCAATTAAACTAGAATGGGCATATATTCCAATGAAACTAGTCTAATTCAACATAAAAAATCACTAATATATTGGAAACAAAAAAAGGAAAAAAACACTCAAATGGGCTTTTTTCTAGTAGTGGTAGTGGTGCAGCAGTAGTGCAGGTCGACGAAGAAGGTTTTGGGATGGAATGACAATGGTCCGGTGATCTCTAATTGGTGGTCGCCTGCGTGAGGTGGTGGGAGAGGGGAGGAGACGGAGGGAGAGTGAAGGAGAGAGGGATAGTCGATAGAACTGGGAGAAAATGCCTCGGATATGTAACTTACTTAAAAAATTGGCTTTCTACTCCGGAGGTCGGATTTCTAACTAAATATGTTTCACCATTTTGTTTAAGAAAATGATCTCACGAGGTTGGATTAATTAAATAATATTATTATTTATTTAACAAATACCGAGCTCGGGAGTTTGATTAATATATTTTTTCACTTTTTCTTTAAAATAACCAACCTTTGAAGTTCGATATATTTCCCAAAATCTTCTAACCTACTGAGGTTGGTTAATATATTTTCGTATTTTTTGTTTATTAAACCGACCTCGGCAAGTTGACTTTTTTTTTTTAAAATGAATTAAAAAATCGACCTCGATGACGTTGGGTTCTTCCAACATCAAGAGGAGGTGGGTTTTCGCCTACTTTTTTAGTAGTGATACTTTTTAATGTTTTGTTGCACAAAAGCATTTAAAGTAATAAAGGTATTCTTTATTTTTTATTACTTTTTTTTAATAAAGGTACTATTGTTTTGTCTTCACAACTATGTTTTTCTTTAAAAATTAATGAATTTTCCTCTTTAACGAGATAATCAATTTTTTTTTTTTTTTTTAAGAATCTTCCTTTTATACCCTATGTGCAGTGCAAAAATAATTTATTTGCTTTTTATGCCTTTGACTTCTAAAGTCATTGGACTATTTAAAAAGTTCTTTTTTGAAATAAGTGTTGAGAGAAATTTCATATATAGAAAAACTTTAAAATGTTTGATAATTTTATTTTTTAAAGGCTCATTTGGCTAGTAAATAAAACAATTTCTTAAAAAGTAGAATTATCAAACACTTTAGAGACTACTAATATATCTTCACTCTCATTTGGCTAGTGAATAAAACAATTTCTTAAAAAGTAAAATTATTAAAATCTTAGAGACTAATAATATATCTTCATTCTCATTTGGCTAGTAAATAAAACAATTTCTTAAAACGCAAAATTATCAAACACTTTAGAGATTAATAAATATATCTCCACTCTCATTTTTTCCTCTTTCTCCGTTGTTCTCTCAATTTCCTTCTCTTTCTCTATCATTTTTTTTCTTTGTTGAATTGAGCCGTATTTTGGGAGATCATGGACTCAGAGGATGCTCAAAAGAAGTGAGTATAAGTTTATAACTATTTATTATATATATTCTTTTCTCCTTTTATGTTCTCATAATTTTAGTCTTAAATGATTTATTTAATCAAAGAAATTATGTAAAACACGCTTTATCTTGAAAATAATTTTTTGAGATTTTTTTAATAGGGTTTTGATAACATGTTTAAGTATTAAAAGTTGAAAAAAGGTATGAGTTGAAGCAAGTGATATGAGACGAACATAAAATAAAAGAAGAATGATTTTTACTAGAGATATTAACAGATTGGGTTAAAGTTGGACAAATCAAAATGGATTAAACCAATAACGAATTGGAACTAAACCTGTCCAATTTTTTCTTGGACAAAAACTTGGTTGGTTATGGAAAAAAAGAATGAAGAAATATTTGGTATGTCAATGAGGTACAAATAATGGGTCATAACCTAATCAATCGAATTAACTTTACTTTTATTTAATTTTTTCCTTTTATGATTTTTTAATTACAACATCAAGCTTAAAAAAATTATCATTAAATAATGTAACACCCCAGAAATCGAACCAACTTTCTAAGTTTGAAACACTGAAAAATTCCAAGTTTTCAGGAATCACGGGTCCAAACCACGGACCGTGGTTTGAACCACGGGTCGTGGAGTGGAGCCATGGTTTGCCTTTTGCAGTTCAACCCCTAGTCTGAGAACCACGAGTTGGTTCTATGGAGCGTAGTTCACTCTACGGACCGTACTGTCAACTCGTGGAACTTGATCAGAGGGTTGACAATGTTTCCAGGTTTCACGACTGGTTTCTACGGCCCGAAGATTGAACTACGGACCGTCCTGTTAACTCGTAGAACTTACTCAAAAACCAGCTAAGTCCCCAGGAATTATGACTTGGGTCTACGACCCGTAATCTATTCTACGGGTCTGTCCTGTTGACCCGTAGTTTGGCTTCTACAGCCTCATCACTTAGACAGGAACGACGGATGGAAATCACGAGCCGTGGTTTGGTCTACGACCCGTGGAATCCATCTGTGGTCCCTGAAAGTCATCCTTTCCAGCTTTTTTCAAGTTTAAGTCCAGGGGTATTTTTATAATTTTTCACTCTTTTAACTCCTACACCAAGTCATTTTAAGCCTATTTAGGAGGTTTTTTTTATTCCCACTTGGCCTAAGTTCTCTCACATTCTTTCAATCAAGTTCCAAAAGAAGAAAAGGAGTTCTATCTTCTCAAGCTTCGAGTTAGGGTTTCAAGATCCAAGTCTCAAGCTCCAAGTTCAAGCCTCCTCTTCTTTTCATTTTCAAGTGGGTTAGCTTCAATCAAGGTATGTGGGTATTCAACAATGGGTTCCTTTCACCCTTGTACCCAAAACCCTAAATCTTTATTTTGATTTCATGAACTTTCAAATTAGGGTTCTTACCCAATTCTTATGAGATTTGCTATAAATTGCCTTCTCATTATTTTATTATGAAAGTACTACTAAATTGCATAATTTTGCATGGGTTTTTACACATGAACTCCTATTTTGAATTAAAGGCTAATTATGGTAAATCCTACATGCATGGTTTGATTTAAGAAAAATTGGGAAATTGATAACATGTATTCTCATGAATTTTTCAAGCAAGTGCATGCCTAGTTCCTTTGTTCTATGAAAATCTATGTTATTATGAAATTGAACTAGTGCCATGTAAATCTCTAAGTTATGAACTATTTTGCATGACAAGACACCCGATGTACCATCAATGCTCATGAATCATTTTCTAAAACCAAGGTTCGTGAGTAGTATGAAGATCCGGGGTATGAACATATTTATGAACACGTTTTGACATCTAGATATGTTACATATGTGAGCCTCATGCTATATATATATATATATATATATATATATATATATATATATATATATATATATATATATATTGGGAGTAGTATTTAGCACAGAATTAGACTGGGTGAGAGTATCATTAGTCCCAGAACTACGTGCCACCGTAGGTGCCCTCTGTGGCTTCTGATAGGATCCTGGTATGACATGGTTCTAACTTTGGCCAGTTAGGACAGCCTTTTTTAGTGTGGGCGCATGACACTGGACTCCATGTAGCTCAGCATGGTTTATGTCGGTTAAGAGAAACTCCTGTATGTTTATTTTCAATCTAATAAGTTATATGATACTTTGAATCCTGAATTTATTTCACATTTTATGCCTTATATCTTGATATTTTCTTATGCTATCTCTCTACATACACAAACGCATTTCAAGCATGTTTTAAGTATGTTTTTTTTACTATGCATATCTCACATACTCAGTATATTCCATAGTACTGATCGCATACTTCTTTGTACTGCATCCTATTATAATGTAGATTTTATAGCCCGCTCCCCAGTCCGAGGCTAGTAGATCAGCAGCACATCCAATCAGCTTGGTGAGTCCTTCTCCTTCGAGGACTTGGAGTTTAGTTTCATTTCAGTATTTAGATTGTGTATTCAATATTTCAGTATTTAGAGTTAACTGGGGGCTTGTCCCAACAACTCGCCAGTAGTAGAGGCTTTCAGACATAGAGTCATGTATTCAGCTATATTCAAATTTTCATCCTTAGAATTTTACTTAGATAAATAGGTTGAGTTGCTAATTACTTCAGTTAAGCTTCTGTTATTACTATTTGTTCAGTTTTTAAGTCATGCTAATGCCAGAGGGTTATCTTGAGATCACTTGTGATCTTGGGTCCCATGTTACATCTAGGGGGTAGGCTCGAGGCGTGACAAACTTGGTATTAGAGCATCAGTTTCAAGAGTCCTAGGGTGTCTGAAAGCCGCATCTAGTAGAGTCTTATTCATGGGTGTGAAGTGCGCCACACTATGAGAGGGAGGCTACGAGGTGTTTTAGGAAAAACACTTCTTTATGTTCACTCTCGTGTGATAAAGTTTGACTCTACTTACCCTTCTAATCTATTCCTTACACATTTTAGATAATGTCTCTGCGAAGAAATCCCACAAGGAATGCTAATCTAACCACTCCAGGTCATGAGGTTAGGAATGCAGAATTTCGTGAAGCCATATGTATGTTGGCTCAAGCCATGACAGCTCAATTGAATGAGAAAGAGAAACTAAATAAGAGGAAGAGGAAGAATAAGAAAACTAGAACATGCAACCAATTGTCTTCTCAGCAGAGGTCATCCAGACCAACCCCATCTTCAGTTAGCACACCTGCCCTCGATTCTCAGTCTTGTCACTATAGGGCTCTGAAGACCTTGAGGTGCCCTTATTGTAGTAGATGTGGTAATGTTCATCTAGGTGAGTGACTTACTGGAAAAGGAGGATGTTTTGGGTGTAGTTAGTTAGGTCATAGGATCAGGGATTGCTCCTCAGCTAAGCGGAAAAACTGTGGTGTTCAGCTCTAAAACTGATTCCCTTCATTGCCTAGCCAGCCGAGTCAGAGTATTCCTCCAGAAGTTGAATCAGGTACGTCACTATATTTTCTTCCTTTATGCACCCATAGCCCCCGGACGTCTATCCTTGTTTGGTTGTGAGTTGTCTTGACCTAGAACAGAGTGGGGATAGAAGGGTTGAGGCCTAGACTTTTAGGTGTCGGAGGGTCTTAGACTATCAAAAAAAGTGGGTATTTGTGCTAGATTCTGGAGTAGTGTATGTCCTGTTAGGGTAAAATGATCATAGTTCCTTTGAGAGGTTGGTGAGAGGTCTATAGACTTAGGAGGGTAGCATGAACCTAAGGGAGAGATAGTGGAATGTAGAATCGGTCAGATTTTGGAGGCTCAGGTAGCAATGCTTGTGGGTGTTAGAACAAAGTCAAGAGGGGAGGCAGAAGCTTATTTCCATCCTAGCGTCCTAAGTGTACTTCTGCCATTATGATACCTTTTGCATGCCTTGTGTGTCAACGCCATGGTCCTATTTCAGATTCACGCTCATGTTCATATTCTAGAATGACAAGTGATTGTTTCATACAACGACTCTACTCTTATCCTACAATTCTATAAATCCCAGCTTTATGCCCTGAGGGTTGGTGTCTATGTAAACTCATGTCTCTCAATATGATCGGTTCTATTTGCTCAGTTCATTCTTCAGACATGCCTTAATGGCAAATCAAATCATGTTACAATATGTATATGCTCCGACCTGATTCTTAAAATAGTTCGCGCTTATGATTTCCTTGCTCTAAAGACCTTGACCTTTGCCTTTGATAACGAGGGATGGTGATCCCCACCATTCGTTCCTTACATTCCAGTATGTAAAATACTCATGCCTATTGCGCTCAACTCCCCAAGCCTCACCTTGAGTGGCTTGATCACGCTAAGTGTAAGTCAAGATCAATCTGTAATCCTTCATTCGTGACACTCCTACTCTCGCTCTTTTCTTTCAATGATTCAGGTTTATGTTGTTATAAGCGTTAGGGTAGAAGTCCTTATATTATCCTAGCTGGGAGGTAGCATATTCCTTTTCCTTGTTTGTGTACTTGTTCCACCTTGACTTCTAGGTGTGGGTGAATTATGATATAAGGATTATTCATGCGAAATAGTTAGATGAGGAATTTAGTATGTCCCTCTGTAGAAGTTCTTGAATTTGCGACTCCTAGTTATGATAGGGAGGAGGAGAGAAGTATTAAATAGGGTACGCTACGAAACCATAAGTTGACCATAGTTATAAACTTGAATATCGTGATAGGATACATGTGGATATTTATTTTACACAACTAGTGACCCTTTGGTTGGGACCTCTGGGTTAGTTGGTTGTTGTGATAAGAGGGGATACTATCCGTATAAGACGTTCTTGATGCCAGAGATCTGGTCGAGATAGGTTTGAAAATGGAGAATCGGGTACTTAGACTCAAACCTTAGTACCTTTATGTACGCTATTGAGGTTGTTAGTTGCAAATGGTAGGAGTGGTATTTAGAAAAGAATAGTTTTCCCTTATATCTACCTCTCTCAGTTTGGTGTCCCTTTCGGTTAACTGCGATTTCTAAAGTATATTTGTTCTTTATGAGTTTTAGCCGAATTCCTACCCTCATCCCAGACCAGTTATCATGTTGAATGTCCAGTTCTTGTCCTATTGGTTGTTCTTATATTCTCAGCATGCATACGTGTCTCATGAATCCAGCTCAGTTTTTATTTTAATCAGAAGTCGATTACCACGATAGTACTTCAGCTTTTACAACTTAGTTGAAGGAGCTACTTGGGAAGCAGAATCATCCATGAAGGCCAAGTACCCTCACCCTTCTCCTTATGATCCAGTTTCATCTTGAGGTAGTAGATCCATCCTTATTATGTCCCTCCGATTCTATTCCAGCAGTTTCTCTCATGATCCTAGCATGTATTCATGTT